>JARHVA010004645.1:742500-937500 GCA_037957365.1 Torreya grandis | reverse complement strand
TTGGTGCTTAACTAGGGAGGGGTTGGTTCTCCTTACGGGGTTAGTGCCTCACTAAATCTTGATCCATTGATTATAGGAATATATTAAAAGATTTTTTTCAGTGGGTTTTATCCCCTAATATTTTTCTCACATATCTCCTATGCTCTTATGTTATATGCTTTTGTAGATTCTTATTTATTCACTGGTTAATGTATGTATGAGAATGAATGTGTCATGGATGATATGCAAAATTAAAGTAATGTTTTAAGGGAAATTATTAAATCCTAAAATATTATTATATTTACTTACAACATGATTCCCTACATTATTTATTTGGCTTCTTTCTTCCTCTTAAGCCCCACAAATTAGGTTTTTGCCTTTCCTTGGCCAGTATCCCTCCTTTCTTCTTCACCTCTACCATTCTTAATGTTATTTTTAACATGTGGGGGATGACACAAATTATCTTCTTCATAATTATTTTTATCACTCTTCCATATATAACTATTTATATTAATGCCTTGATCTTGTCAAATTCATTAGAAATTTTTGAGCTCAAAAGCCTCTGAATAGCCACCGTCATCTACAAATTTTACATGGATTATTCTATTTCATTAGTTAGATTAAAATTAAAAGAAAATTGACTTGTGATGTCAATATATTTTACATATATAGGAATACCCTTATGGTAGTCTCTAGGATTGAAGTACCCTAAGTCATTTTCTTCACCAATCCCTTTAGTGTTCCCCTCTTTGAATTCTAAAAAATCCTCATTAACCCTATCAAAATCCTCCTTGTCATTATGAATATGGATGGCCTTTAAGAATTATTTGTTAGCAATGATAATAATAATAATTTATACTAGTTTTTTATAATATTTACCATGATATTGGACAAATTTACATAATATTTATTAACTATATTTAATATTTATGGTTTTCTACACACATATTTTTTAATTATAATTAACTTCTAATCTAATATTTTTTGTTTTTGTGTTTCTAGAATGATCTTGATATTAGAGATTGTCTATAGGGTCACATTATGAAAATAAATATATGATCTTGGTTTAAGTGCCATTGATCATGCACATAGTGATGTACAAGGATAAGATAAGCTATCTAACATTAGGTTGTTCCATATGATGTGCCATTTTTTACCACCTTTTTTGTGATGTAGGATAGTTGTATTTACATTTGTATTTCATAATTATGAGGACAACATTACATGTGAGTATGGATCAAGGATCATTGGATTACAATTAAATTTTAGATATTTATTATAGAGGATTTTACATGGGAGAGGATAATAATAAATTTTATATAGTATCCTAGTGATAGGCATGTTTAAGAGAGGGACACCCAAAACATAATTTTTGAGTGATATTATGAGAGGCTATGCTCTAAAATTGTGGAAATACACATATACTCTTAAATTTGGTCTTTCAAACTTTAGAAACAAAAACTTTGACATAATTTGACACACTTCAATAATGCACCTGTATTTGACTTTTGAACATAATTTACCTTTATTTTTATACCTCTACTATCTCAACCACATCTATTTGGTAGATATATTTATTTAGTATAAATAATTTTATACATGAACCCTTAAAATTCATTATCAAATATTCTCCATATTGTAAATCCATATTTTAAAATTATAAGATAGTACTAGTAAACCCAATCAATGTTATTTCTTGAAAATGTTTCCCCTATGAAAGTGTCCATGATCCCTTAATGGTTTTTTTATTTCAAATTTGGAAGTATCTATTAGGTTAGCTTATACACATTTCATGGGTTTATCATAACTATAAATATTATATTAGATATGGGTTAAATATGAGGGTTTTATAGAGGTACTAAAACATAGAAGAGGGTTTTAAAACTAGGTCCCATAACCTATACATCAGAACAAAGAGGCTTTTTTAAGAGTAGGTCCCAAAAATTATACAATAAAATAAAGTGGTTCACCTTAAAGTAATTATTAAAGTTTAACCATAAAACACCAAGAAGATAAGAATAATAAAATAAGGAACCAAAAATGAACTAAACGTAACACACTAGCCCTGGAGGCTAGCCAACAAAATAACAAAAGTGAAATAGTTGTAAAGAAACAAAGGTAAAATAATGAACCAACCAAAGCAAGCCTAACCTTAGGATCCTTTCATCAAAGTATTATAATATACTAAAAAAAAAGAGACTAACAATAGACCTAGACAATCACTAAAATATTAAAATCAATAAAAATTTGAGAATGATCCACCCATCTATTGACAAAAACTTACAACATAACTCAAACTTATGTTGCATCTCCATGTGGTACCAAATTTAAAGTAAGTCCCCTAGATCAAATAATAATCTATATTAATGAAAACATCATCATAGATTTGGAAAAATCAATCCAACCTTAACCTTATACTACTGGATAAGGATGGGTTTACCCAACTATTATCTATGGAGGAGTAAATTTGAGATTGGTCCACCTCTTTATGGACCAAACTTACAACATCCCCAACCTTCAACATCTAACTTCCAACAATCCTCATCATAACTTTATTAGTGCATTCAAGATAATTTTTTTCCATTATTTGATCTACAAGTTTAATGTGTGGATATTTTAATTTGAGCCTCATCAATGGGATAATTACCAATAAATAGGCCAACCTGATCAAAATGATGCTAACTAAAGGTAGGGTGACATATATATAAGCCATGGTGAAATAAACTCAAAACCAACTTGAGATAAACTTGGAGAAAAGGGAAGTTACCTTCAAAGTAATTCAAATATCAATCCAAATTCATGATACGTTCAACATAAACTTAACGAAGGAAACCCAAACATCTTGTCTTTCTCAGCTTCACACCAACTAACTAGGCCATGCAGACTATTCAAAGCTTAAGTTTTGATTACTGAACCCTAAAAAAACTAGCAACATCTTGGAATAAGGAAAAAAATCAGCCAGTATGAATCCATCTTGAGATAGAGCCCCAAGATCTAATTTTCAAAGTTAATTCACCCTCACAACTAAGATCATTACTATTTACAATGCATTCTATACTAGTGAGTTGCATTCTTATGTCGATAGAGAATTCTAGGTAGACCCTAAAATTTTATCTAAGACAAATTTAAAATATGTCCTTTATATAAGGGGCCAAGTTGAATTAAAATATCATCAACAAGGAAGCAAACTTTTGACTGGCCTTCACCCCAAACTAGATTTTTTAGATATGGAAATCTCAAAGAAAAATGTTAGATGAACTTGTCCCCCCTTGAAGAATTTTGTAATAGCACACACACACACACACACACACACACACACACACACACACACACACACACACACACACACACACACACACACACACACACATATCCCATTAAATTATAGTAATAATCACATCAAATGTATTAATTATAGGGAGTGATTTTATGGACCAAGTCCCACTAGGCCCCCTAAGCTAAGATTTATCACCTTCCATGAAAGGATGAGATTAGGAAATCACAACAGGGCAATCTACTAGATATACACTCATAAAAGAACCATATTCAACCTTAGAAGAGTATATATAAAACCCCCTAACATAGATATAGACATGGTCATGCTATTCAAATATAGTTTAGAAAGATACCAAAACCTTTGCAAAGGAAAACTAGGACACTGAGCCTTCCTTAATTAGATGGAAGTGCATGCTTACTCTGGTAAGATGTCACTAGGATGTTATATTTGTTAGAATAATGTTTGACTCTAAATCAACATTAATGGGAAATTTAGTGAGGTGAATATATAATAAGTAATATTTATGGATATGGACAGTAGGTCCTTTCGAATTGAGTTTATTTTTTAGTATCCTCAAAATATTCTTAAAGCATATGTGACCTTTATTGATCCCCTAAGGTTATCATAACTATAAATTAATAGAAAGACATCAATAGATAAAAATCACCCCTAAGGTTATTATTCACTTTAAAATTCTTTTAAACATTGATAAATCACCCATCACTCTCTTAGAACATTACCAAAAGGCATTAACACATCTTAGATTTTCAATTAAAGATCTTAAAGTAGCCATATAACCAAATATGAATACACAAAGTCAAAGTTAAATGGTGCCAAGTATCATAGATGAAAACATAACATTAGATTCTAGGTTTTTATTGATGTTACATAAAAACATAAGTGGGATAATTACATGTTATTTGTGCCCATTTTAGATTAGTATAAGGTAGGTAATGCTAAACCATTTAACAAGGGGTGGTAAAGTCAACCCAACCTCAAAAACTAACCCATTTTTAAGGGAATTTTGTTGTTGATCAATAAAAATTAGGGCTTACTATAAAGAAATAAGAAATAGGTATTGCAATTCATGATTGGATAAGTACACACACATGTAATGAAATTTCATGAATTAATGTAATACTCCTAATTTTTTATATTCCTACTATACATATATGAACATTATTGTTAAACTTTGATAGTGATAACTGACATAGGCATTTGAATTTCTTGGAAACATCCATGTAGGTTTTCATCTATGGTTTCATATTTGAACAATTGGAAAAATACATATATATCACTTTTATATTCATTGACAACATATGTGAGTAGAAAGCATGCATAAGTAACCAAGTACATCATTTCCATCTTAATTTTTCATTTATAAATTAAATAATCACAATATCAATCCACTCATTTCAATTCATATTCATATGTTTATTATCATATATCTATAATCTAAATTAGTGAATAGTTTTTTTTTTCATATTTCTTAGGTCTAAAATAAGTAAAACATTTTGGTGAACTTCACATGAACCTAATCCTTGTTTTGAGAAAAAAATCCTAGGTTTCTTTCTATATTAGGGTTTCAAATTTATCCTATATTACGGTCTAATTTCATATTTAGTATCTCAATTTCCATGGGTCCAATTTTTTTATATCTAGTATTTATAGTCATTGTCTTTAAATTTGTTTATTTCATTTATAGGTTATTGAAATGCATTCATATCTAAGACAAGGAAATGTGATGAATCAAAATAAATTAAAATAGGGATGTTAATATACTTGAATAATTTTTAGATTCATTTCATAAGACATGTATTAATGTCTAATCTTAAATGATAGAGGTTACAACTTAAAGTGAATGGGAATGTATGTCTCCTTTCACCTGTACTTATTCAAAAACCTATGGTGTAAGTACACCCTATATAAAAATAATATTTTAAAATTTATCAATTAATTATGATTTCTATCTTTAAGGAACCCATAGAGACTCAATATATCTAAGTGCACACCTTAAAAGGTGTACCAAGAAAGCATTGGACAAACCATTGGTGCTTCATAAGATTGTTGTTCCCTATACCACCACTTGAAACCAAAAAAAACCTAGCCTATACATTTACCTATGTTTTGAAACCTCCCTTACACACTCCTCCAAATAATTCAATTCATTAAACAATCCCTAACTAATCCAAAATATCTTTTTGTTGTTTATCAAAGAAGGTCACATAGGCCATCTTTTTTCTTAAAAGTGAGAACGTTATAGGAATAGATCAACCCAAATGACCTAATTTGGGAATTAATTACTTTATTTATTTAAGAACTAGATCAACTGGGTTAACTCTATTGGCCAAAACTTTGGAATGGTTTAGGGTTACATTCATATATATAAAAACATAATTTTTTTATTTTCATTAGAGATGCATAATTATAATCATTTACTTGCCCATCTACTTATCCACCATTAAACTTGAGGAGATATTGCTTAGGGTTTCATAATTCCTTTGAAGAGAAGGATCTTCTCTTGTAGTAAAAGTCATTTGGATGAATAGGATAAGTTGTGTAACCTATAGCTAAATTATTTTTATAATTCTTATAAACCAAAACAATATCTTACAAATCACCATTGGATAAGGTAGAGATTAAAAGTTGATGGGTTCATATTCAAGGTAAGTATTCCTAACTCTTGTTCCTCCTAATTGGCTGATAGATTTGTATGTATTAGCTTATGAATATGTTTCTCTCTCCATACATTAGGATTACCACTACATTGACTTAAGTAGAGTTTTTCTTTGAAAGTTTAATTTTATGTTTATTATCCTCATTTGTGCCACATGCTTTGGTGAGCACTAGATTATATTTACTTTGATAAGAAAACATAGGACCTAGGTAAGGTTATTCTCTGGTATGCTTGACTAGAGGCTTTGTAACCCTCTCTAGTGATATTGTGTGGCAATAGACACCTTCATTAGGTTTATAGGATCCATATTGGTCATGAGCTTGATTGTATAAATGTACCAACAAGCCGAAGGGCTAGTTTGATTTATATTATCTGATCTAGGATTAATTTATAGATAAACATTTTCTTTTGTACACATTCTAGAAAAAATGATGTTAACTAACCCTTATAGGTGTTATTTCATTCCTTAATTTATTATAATTTAGTACTTATTTAATTATTGCACCACTAAATTGAATTTATTGACTAAGTCTAATTTTTTTGCATAGGTTTAACATAGTCAATTTAATCAACTCTATTTTCTTGTGTAGGTCATATTCAACCACAAGTAACTAGATCAATCTACTTGACTTGATTTGCTTCTTTATATATAGGTTTTAAAACTTAGTTGACTCTATTAGCAAGTTAAAAATCTCTATCTAGATGACATAGTATAAAAATAAAAAAATTGGCATCTTCAAGATAATTAGGTTCAATCTCACCATCTTAGTCATTTATTTTCTTCATTATAGTCCTATTTTTCATAGTTTTTAGTTTATAAAACTATAACATTAGATAGAACTAGGTCAATTGGCTTGACATAACTTTTTAGACTACTTTCTTTCCTAACAGACTTAGTCAACTCATTTGATTTTTTTTTGGATCTTAAATTAATAGGTATAATCGACCTGGTCTATTTTGTTATGTACTATTTACATACTTGGTCATCTAAAACAACCCTATACTCTTCAATAAAATGAATTAACTCATATTGGTAGTAATTAAATCATCTCTAATTTTGATGTTTTCTTTATTAGAGTAGCATACATAGACTAAATAGGAATTTTTAATTTATAAATTTAGTCACACTATTTTTATTTTATTTACACACTTCCAAACCACATAATATCAAAAAAATTAACAAATTATAACCAAGGCATACCTACTTGTATTTCATCACCAAGGGGGAATCCAAATTAGTTTCTTATCCAAGTTTAAATATGTGGTTGATGTTATATATTGGAAAAGCACCTAACACTGTTACCATTACATGATTGTGAAGTAAGGCGGTAGGACCCAATATTGATCCCTTCCAACCTTAAATGCCTAAAACCATCCTTAGATTGCCTTTCTAGATCCTTTTTATAGCCAAATATCTATCACATTTATTTCCAAAAGTTACAATTTAAAACATTTAGGAATGACCGCGTAGATTAACATTTCTATTTTGCTTCTTACTCTCTGATAATTATATGTTGTGTTTTAAAACTTACATCAGCCAATGTTGTACAAGGTTTGTGTTATGTGTTACAAATGGATTGAATAGTTCAACCCAGTTGCTTGTGTGTTTATTTCAAGTATTCAACAAAAAAAACTAGATCATCCAAAGTCATAATTTTCAAAACTTATATTTATACTCAGAACATAGTCAACCCACTCAATTGTGTATCAAATAATTTTTCTCTTCCATAAAACATAGTCATTCTATTTGATCAGTCTCTCATAGGTTGTTCTCTAGTGTTTCCCAACATAACATAATCAATGGATCTGATTGTGTCCTTTCTTAACTTTTTTTGATTGGTATTACTTCCAAATTCTATTGACCCAGTTGACTTTTTACCTCTTAGTTGATACTATCATGTATCTAGCTGACTTTGCTACTACTTTTCACCTTTGCTCTCTGATCTTAGATTCTTATTCTAAACATAAAAAAATCCATATCAAAATCTTTTTGGAAAAACTTAATCTATTCAAGATATATATGGTATTTTATTTACTTACTACCTTTATTACCCAAGAGGATTCTCACTCTTGGTCTACTTTGTCTCACCTCTCATCTCTAGACTAAAATATGGTCAAACTACTCCAATTGATGGCACAGATGGATTAGTTCCATTTCACACTTCTTAAGACAACTCACTCTCTAAATCACTTTATTATACTATAGGGTCAATTGAAAAAAGATTAACTAATAACCCTATAGTAAATATTTTAAACACCAACAACCCATCTTCTCATACCAATTTAGGGAATTTTTTGCATACCAATCCTAACAATCCACCTTTGAACATAATAACCCCAATCTACAAATTGAAACCACTAAAATTATTTCATAATTAGTGAAACAAATTAATACAATTCAAACATATAATACTTCACAAATGATGCAAATACAACATCATTCATTAAACATAGTTAATCAACCTCTTATTCTCCTACCTCAAAATAAACAAAAAATTATCCCTCCACCTCTTATAGATGATTCAATAAATATCATTCCCCAACCCCCTATAAACAAAAATATGCTCCAAAATATACAAAATGAAAATTTATCCCCATTCATCATTTCTATTGGTATTGGAAATATCTCTCCAACTATTAAATATCATGGGACTAAAGACCCTATATCTTTATTTAAAGCATTTTTTAATATTTATAGAGTATATTCAAGCTAATACCTTTTCCACTACCAAAATTTTAGTTAAAACATTCACAAGATATTTATTATAGTGCTATAGTCAACTCCCTCAACATTATATATAAAAACTCAAGGATTTAGTCAATTCTCTAGTTAAAGAATTCCAACATAATGATATTCCTAAAAATTGTCTTAGCCATTTCATCAATTCTAAACAATCCCCTTCTGAATTAGCTCATGATTTTATTAAATGATGGAAATATTTGTTTCACAAATCTAATAATAACTTAAATGATGATAACTTATTTAAAATTTTCATAACCACCTTAACACATTCCCTTCAATATAAGGTTCAAAAAAAAAATCTCCAAACTCTAAATGATGCAACTGATCAAGCTAAAAGATAAGAATTTCTTATGAAAAAACTTGATCCCAACATTAAAACCATCAAAGCAAATTTTCAAAACTCTACTAATGCAATTACCATCCATCCTCAACGAAATATAGGAGTAGTCAAAGTGGATAACCACCTTACTTCCCATACACATATCACTTTAGACTTTATAGTATATTGTGATGCCCCTCTATACATCCAACTACCCATTTTGGCATCTTACAATGCCTAATCTTATTGTATATTTCATAATAACAAACAAAATTAACTTCAAGAAACCTTTACAGACACATAAGCTTGAATTTCACATGCTCATCTTTCATATAGATGTTAGCATAAATACCACTTATTATTTTTGTCTAATGTTTCTTTGTTTTGTGCACTTTATTTCATTTAGTTTTATTTTACTAGAACCATTGTTTCTTTTGGGTTCTTTGGTTTTATTCCACAAATCGTAGTTCCTTCCTTTGGTCCTTTGGTTTGTTTACTTGATGATTTTCATTGTATTATGGTGGATAGGACCCAGTTTTCATCATCAATAACTTTTTCTCTTTCAGTCACAAGTTTGTTATTTTCCAAACCATTTTTGGGTTTTTATTTTATGAGTTGCAATGTAAGACCATGGATATGAATAGGCTTAGCTCATAAATACCAATTTTCCCACCATTTTTAACCCACTTAGATTTTTATTTTGTGAGTTTTAGTGTAAGACCATGGAGAAAACAAAGCATTACTCACAAATACATTATTTTTCATTTTGCACCCACTTGGGTTTTTATTTTATGAATTGTAGTGTAATAGCATGGATAGGACTAGGATCTCATCATAAAATTTACATATTGTTTCAAACATTTTTACCAAATTGAGCATTATTTTTTATTAAGAAATGGTTACAAGTTTTTTATCCCATTCCTAAGCCTCAATTTTTGTTTCTTTTGTAGATAAAACTTGAAAAAAAAAACTATGTTACAATGTTTCTATACACTTACATGCATTCTTACCTATCACTATATTCCTTTTGACACTGTCACATTTTTTGTGATTTGAGTTAATTCAAATTATTACACATTGTAGTCATATAAAATGCAAAAAATGGTAGCTTAAGCATGGTTAATGACACCCAACCCTTAAGTCCCTTTTTCTTGCTCTCCTAATGCTCACAGACATATTTTCACTAATTATAAATTATATGTAACCTTTCAGACTTGATCCTAGCTGAGCCAGACCCCTTTTTCTATGACTAATCCATCCCCCCAAGTCCCATCATCTCAAGACAATAACAGCACACTTGGACTAGATCACCAGTGCCACTCTTGTCTACTTTCAATGCTCTTGTCTAAGTGAAATTTTGGCCCCAATGGTCAATTCCTTTTATAAAGGGTTTACAATTATCATTAAGCAAGCGAGAATACAAGTAATACTACTCAAGCAATATTCCTTATTTTCTATATATAGCTAAGCAATATACTTACAAGCTTATTCAAATCATTACACCAATCTCTAGCCACCTCAAATACATCTAGTTTATCATTTTGCATATTCATACATTTAATTACATAAAGCACATCAAGTGGGATAACTACATATTGCTTGATCCCTCTTTGGAGTATTGGTATGTAGGTAGTGTGCCCACACAAGGGGTGTGGATACACATTAAATGAATATTACACACACTAACCCCCCCTCTCTCTCAAAATTACTTAAATCATAATGAAGTATAGGATTTGAATATAAAATATGATATATATGGAGCTCTACATAATTCTAGCTATCAAAACTTCATGGATAGGGTCAAACGCACCTGGTAAACAAAACCCAAAAAGGCTAGATCCTTAATATAATAGTGGTAGAGGTGGCCTACAGTGTTAGTGCCACTCCTATCCACTTTTGACACTCTTATCCAATCCTAAAATGAAGGTTAGATCTTAGTTTGTGATAGTGTCCCAATCCTGCATAGTGAATATCAGACCCTGTCTTAGTAGTATTAGTTAGTTTCCAACTAAGTCTTCTTTTACATATCTTATTAATATTTTTATAAAGATCAAAATTGTAATCTAATATACACAAATTAGTAAATTAATTATTACATATTTATTTACTTATTTTACTACTCAAACCCTTTAACTAAATGAGGAATAATACACTAATATTCTCAAAATTGTTAAATCATTTGGTGAGCTTGACTTACTTTTTGCATAAAAACCCTAACAACCCTAGGGTAAAATTCCTACTTATTTTTCCTATATTTTTTTGAATTTTTACTTGCATAATAAAATAAAAAATTAGCACAAAATTTTAAAATTTCATATTGATTTTAAAATAATTTTCTTTCAAACCCTAGTTGTCCATATTAGGTCTCAATAATTTTCCAATAATTTTATGAATTCTTAATAGCTTATTTAAATCAAAAATACACTTCAAATTTCAAAATTCAATAGTAATTTTCAAAAATATTTATTTTTCAAAACCCTAGTTGCATCTTCTAGGTCTCTTTATATGAAAATTTTTCCAATAAATTTATAATTTTTTACTTGCATATTTCACTAAAAAATTCACTTTAAATTTCAAATTTTCATAGTAGATTTCAAATTTTCATAGTAAATTTCAAAATAATAATCTTTCAAACCCTAGTTGCATATACTAGGTCCCATTGCTTCTTGAGGTATCACCTTACATGTTTGTGAGGTTTGTATCCTTTTTATGCATATTATAGTTCTTGGTTTAGATTATATCCACATAATATTTTATACTATTTTTCAAGTTGTTTTCCTTATGCTACCTAAGTTCCTTGCATCTCTTCCTTCAAGATAAAGTGAAATATTTAGTGGTAATCCTCTTGACTTCACCTAGATTCTTGAAATTCAACCATATACCATGGTAAATAATGAACTCAAGTTCATGTTATAAATTTTACACATCCAAATTATACTAATTGAAATGAGGATGATTTTAACAAAGATAAATTTGAGATTAAAAATGATAATGTAAACACAAATTTTCATAATCCACCACATCAGATTCTTGATCAGCTTTGATGAATTATTAATGATTAAGTTATCCTCAACAAAGATTTGATCCTACAAAGTTGAGAAAGACTCCGAGACCAAACTTGAGATATTACTCTTATTTTACAATCTATCATGGAAATCAAAAAGGATAAACAAGTTGAGTCTTCCATTCCTTCAGAGAAACTAGTTACAAATGACACTATGAGGGCAATTATGTCTTAACAACCTCTTATAGCAGCCCAACCTACCTCTATTACACTAGTTATGACTAGTACATCTTTGTCTCTTGATGTGATATACCTTGTGTAAGAGATAAGATGTCTTCAATCTAAGGTGATACATATTGAGCAAGGAACTACTAGACCTACACAAGATTTTGATTTTTTGCTCTAATGCATACACCATTGACATGTCACATATCTTATACACCCTTGCCATAAGGATTTTTTCAACCCAAGCTTACTTTATATTATGTCAAGGGTGATCTAGAGACACATTTTAGATATTTTCATGCAACATGCTTGAACTATATAACAAATGATTAGCTACTTACCAAGTTATTTTCATAGATCCTAAAGGATTATGCTTTACAAAGGTTCTAGAGTCTATCAAATCAATCAGTGAACACATTCAATCCTTTAGTCAACATGATAATAGATTATTTTAGCATTAACATTGGTGAAAAGGTTTCCTATGCCCAAGTTACACAATAGAAACAAAGGTCAAATGAGCATCTCACAGATTATGTTGTTCAATATAAGACTATTTTGGTTAAGATGACTAGCCCCATGGCTGATCAAGAGTTAAAATATCTCTTCAAATAGAGTCTCCTACCATCTTTACATAAATAAATTATATTCAAAAGTTTCTCTTCCTTCGTATAATTGTATCACACACTAAAGGAAAGAGAAGTCAAACTAATTTCAATGGGAAAAATCAAGTATACAAGTATCTTAGAAACAACAAACAAGAGTAACAGCAAAGTCCCATATAAATTAAAGGTCAATGATAACAAGATTCATAATCAACTGATAGTTAATGCATCTTTTGAGCCCCCTTAGCGAGTGGTTTAATCATCACTTCCTCAGTGAACCTTCACCAATCTACTAGTTTCTCCAACAAGAGTTTTATAGTAGCTATTGGAGTGTAATGTCATATCTCTCCATCCTATTTAGGAAGTTGTCCCAAATAAGACTCTTCCATGGGGATATGATGAACATGAATCTTGAAATTTTCATAAAGCACTAGGGCATACAATAAATAGATGCATTATTTTGAGACATAAGATACATGATTTGATAGATGACAATCATATTGATCTTGGCACTTTAGTTGAGCATCCACAGGTAAAGCAAACACATGATAAATCTTTGAAAATATTCTTAAATCTATTTCCATAACATTCTAAATAAGAGGTAAGGGACACATTAGGGGTTCACCATGCATATCATGCACCTCCACCACCAAATACATATAAGGCACCTTTAGTTGAGACACATCTTTTGAGAAATATGATTGGTGTATACAATTCTAGAGTTCCATCTAGACCTTACATCTCCTTCTCAAAGTAGGAGATAGTTGAGGATGATTCGAATTATCATGCATTCTTTATCAGAGCTTACATTCATAATAATCATATTCATAATGTTTTCATAGAAAATGGGTCTAGTGTGAACATGTGCACTATGACTTTATTATAGCATTTGGGATATTCAAAATAAGATATTACCCCAATGAACATAGTTATCAATAGATTTAGTGGGCACATAAAAAGTTCATTAGGTGAGATCTTACTTCCTCTATAGGTTAGTCCAACACACATGGCCACACCATTCACTGTTGCTCATAGTGTAGGATTTTTTGATATGTTACTTGGTTGACCATGGATTCAAAAAATTCAAGTAATACCTTCTACAGTTCATAGATGCATGAAATTAATTAATGCTAATTAGGTTTTTATATCTAGTGGAGTTTCATATGAGTTACCACTCCCCACTTTAGAGCCATATTGTACTTTGTAGTCACCAATTTTAGTTCAACCTCTAGTTCTAATTTCTCCACCAGTTATAGTTCCTCTTCCAATTCTAATTTAGCATAGTTGAGGCTTTCATCACCAACACAACATGTCCATACACCTCCATAGCTTTAATATTCTAGACAACTTCTAGATACAGTGTTCACATCCAGGGTAATATCATTGAGATCTCATGCATTTACTCATAAAGCACATGTTTAAAGAGATTATCGTACTATCATATGGGTCCGTAAGATCTCTATATTTGCATCCACTTCTCAGAATTACAAGGGGACCCCACACTTAATTTCTAATTCAAAGATTTTAGAGCACTTACAACATATACAGCTTTCAAAGCCATAGTCTTAGCATTCCCATCATGCGTCATGATCATGTATGATTCCTCTCCTTAATATATGGCACCATGATATGGAGTCTCCCATGAGACTCATTAATTAGTATCATCCCTTCCCATTTTACTTATACATAGTTTCTTAATATTTATTTTACATAGTCTTCCTATGATTGGTTGTACATAGTTCAAATCATATCAAAAACACAAAAACATTTAAATAATTCAAAATACAAAAACATTAAAATATGTCAAAAACACTAAAAACACTTCAATTGTATGCATCATCCATGCTTTACATTGCTACTATTATGCTAGACTTACATTTTCTATTTTATGATATTGTTTGTCAATTTATCTACATTACCATGTTTTACTTGATCTCCTTTGAGTGTGTGTAGTGACATCCAGATCTTTGATTACTTCATTATACGCATTGAGGGGGAATCTTACTTCTACATTCAAGACATTGATACACATACCCACTGGGGTATCTTATACATGACTACACCATCGAGGTTATGCCATTCCTACACCACACACTCTAGTTATCATGTTGATGTAGATTACTTACTAGCTTATACAGATTACTCTATCGACACTCACTAGTATATAGAACTTGTGTATTTCTTGGCATTTACCTAGAATTGTATTATCATATCTTACATACTTTCACTTCTTTCTTTGATTAGTTAGGTGTGATTGTATTTATAGTATTTACATGCTTTCTTTCTTAATTTTCATACCTAGGTGTGATTATCTTTTCTCAATTCTTATTTTGTCTCATGTATATACCTTAGGACATTTTCCAATGTCCTTTGATTCTATGTCATGAGTGTGCCTTAGGACATTTTCTAGTGTCCTTTGCCTATACTCTTGTATGTGATTATGGCCCTCACGTTAACCTTATTTATTTCAATTATATGTGTATGTGGAATTTGAACATGCCTTGTATGCTTTCCTTCTAATTTGAGTGACATGTGCCCATGTACCTTATTTACATGGCCCCTTGGCCACCCTTTTACACTTATTTATTCTTGCCTTATGTGCTTGTTACTTTTTTTCTTCTCATTATTTACAATACCATGATCCACAACATGCATTATCTAGCTTTCTTGGATGTCATAATGGACATATTGATCCATCCCTCCATAAAAACTAAAAACTAAAAACTAATACTTCATGGTCCAATTTAGTACATTACACATGATATTACATTTTTATATCTATCTAGGCATACCCTTGTTCATCTAATAATTTCTCATTACAAAAAATGTTATATCTTGAGCTATCATGTTGATTACCATTTCTATATCACGTATCTTTAAAGCATAACACACTTGTATGGATCTTTCTTCTGAGGGAAGTCATTTTAGGGTCTTAATTCCTACCCTCAAAATAGGGGGAATAAACAATATTTTTCTTACAAATATTAAAGCTCTTAATGGTCAAAAAATATAGCTTTTAGAACACCCAAAACAACAACCAAACATCAAAACAATCAGAACATACTAGGTAGATAGTGAAAATGTCAAAATAATCATCAGTTTTGGGCTAAGAGAACAACACCAAGATTGAAATAAAGTGTCAGTGCAACTACTATCCATTTTAACTACTCTTGTCTAAAAAGTATAAAAACTTAATTTTCCATAAGCAGACAAAAAAATAGGTTTAGATAACTATAGTTTTGCATAGTCAGACAAGTTTAGAATCAATAATTTTTAGTACACTTTTTCTTATAGAATCTATTTATAGGGGGGATCATGCATAGCATGATGGCTCTCACTTCCAAATCATAATCCATGTTTTAGACACCAATGATTAGGGATAATGTGCATAACACATTTCTTTTCTTTTCTTTTTGAGTTCAGCATTACCCAAGAATTCTTACTAGTTACATGTCTTATTCCATCTATAAGTGGTTGGCATAATTTTTGAGTGATTTTCATACAATCCTAACTTTTAAATTTCAAAGTGGATTTCATATAGGCCTAGTGTATTGATTTCAGAATGTCTTTCACACAAGCCTAATCTCCATCTTTTAGAGTGGCCAAGAGTGGCCTAGTTTCTAGTATACATTTGGATATCCATGCCAACATTGTTAGATTATAGAGAATTCATTATTTTTAGGATCCATCTCATTTTACACACATTTCATACTAGTACCAATTTATAACTTCACTTCATAGGGCAATGATCAAGCTAAAGAACTAGCTAGCCTATGTATTCTTAAGCCACCTATTCAGAGGGATTAGACACATAATCTAGACATAACTTAACACATGCATGACCACCCAGATTCACTTAGTGGGTGTTGATGGAGCTAAAGGAATAGCCTTTGTATACTTGATCTACTCTTGGGGAATTATGTACTCAGTTATGTTCATCATATTACTCTTGGTATAATATCATCTAGCATTACTCAACATCATCCAACATCACTCAATATCACAACAGGTTTTGTATTGGTTTAAAAACCTAGTGAGGTGTATTCATTCCTTTATCTTCCTCTATCTCTTACCCATGTTTGTATGTTTTTATTTTAAATATATCATATCTAGTAAAAATTGATCTACTTTTTTTTTTCATATTCATACTTCACAATGTGTTCTCTCTATACACACCCAACATCACATAGCTTCATGAGCTTCACCCTTATAGGTAAGTTTAAGTATGCTTTATATTTTTCCTTTATCTTGCTATTTCACTTTCCTACATCACTATAATAAGGGGGGGGGGGGGGAATGTAGTCGTATAAAATGCAAAAAATGGTAACTTGAGTGTGGATAATGACACCAAACTCTTAGGTCCTTTTTTCTTGCTATCTTGACCCTCATAGGCATATTTTCACTAATTCCCAATCATCTATAGTCTTCAAAACTTGATCCTAGTTGAGCCATATAGCTTTTTCCATGACTAATACATCTAATCAGGTCCTATCAACTCAGGACAATAGCACCACACTTGGACTATATCACTGATGCCACTCTTATCAACTTTCCTTGATCTTGTCCAAGTATAATTTTAACCCCAATGGTCAATTAATTTTTTTTCACCATACTTATCCTTGTTATACTAATGCAAGCACATTCAACCCATGACCAATAAATACCTATAAAATCCCATTCAAATATCATTTGGAAAGGGTTTGCAAATATCACTAAGTAAGCAAGAATACAAGAAATACTACTCAAAAAACCTTTCCTATTCTTTGAATATAGATAGGTAATATATTTAAAAGCTTATTTAAATCCTTACACCAGTCCCTAGCCACCTCAAGTACATCTAGTTTTACATTTTACATATTCATACATGCAATTATATAAAACACATCAATTGGGAGAACTACATATGGCTTGATCCCTCTTCAGTGTGTTGGTATGTAGGTAGCATACACACACAAGGGGTGTGGATACACGTTTAATGAATATTATACAAGCTAACCCCCCTCTCTTAAAATTAGCCAAATCATAATGGATTATAGGGTTTAAAGAGAAAATCTACTCTATAGGAGCTATACAAACTTCTATCTATTAAAACTTCATAGATAGGGTCACATAGACCTAGTGAACAAAAACAAGAAAGCTCAGATCCTTAGAAAAATATAAATAAAGGTATACTACAACACCATTACCACTCCTATCCAATTTTTTTCTCCTATCCAATCATAAAATGAAGGTTAGATCTTAGTTTGTGATAGTGTCCTAGTCCTGCATAGTGAATTTCAAACCCCATCTTAACCATACCAGTCAGTTTGTAGCTAAGTATTATTTTACATCTCTTATTAATATTTATATAAATATAAAAATTATAATATAATATATGTAAATTATTATATTAATTATTGAATATTTATTTACTAATTTTACTACTCATACCCTTTAACTAAATTAGGAATAATACACCAATATTCCCAAAATTGTTAAATCACACATTTATTTTCCCTTGATTTCCTTTCCTTTCATTCCACTTTGGATTAAAAAAGGTCAAATTTAAGATAACACTTTCAATTCACATGTATAAACAAGACTCTTATATACCACATTATCTAGGTCTTCTTTCTTAGATACCAAGTCCAAAGGTTTAAAATGATAATGATTTTTAGCACCTATGTTTGGTTCTTTGAATCTGTATGGAGGAGTAATATAAAAATCTAGCAAAAATTAAAATCCAAATCATTTAAAAAAAATTCAATAATAAATATGCAGATATAAAATTCAAAAGTCAAACATCAAACATCACACCAAAAAACATGATTCATAGCACTCCTATCTCCAATCAAATCTCAAACTCTAGATTTGGCCTCATAATAGAGATGAGGTCTATTGGGGTGTGGTAGGCCATTAGATTGGTATATAAGAGAATTAAAAATAATGTATAGTTCTACCTAATTTCTTATGCATGTACCCAATCTTTGTAATAGACCAATGACTATGTAAATGGGTTTAGAGGAATGGGAAACACATTGTAGGAAGGTAGGCCCATTTTAATTTTCATCTAGATAGTATTCATGGACTGATACTCATAATTCATTTGATAAACCAATATTTGTGTGGTTAGGATAATTTATTTAGAGTCCTTAATTTCTAAATTTCTCTTGTTTTGATAAACTTAACTTTCGTGTCTTGACTTAGATAAAGAGTCTCTCTATCATGATTTGTCCTTCATCTCCCACATCACCCGTTTCATTCTCCCCTTGATAGGAAAGCTTGATTTTAAATTTGTTTCCCCACTTCTATCTTCCCTCTTATTCACATATTAAAACATGATAACACTACTTTTTTTTTGTTTTTATCTATCCTTCGAAAAAAATAGTATGATTGAGTGACTATGGATTATTTTCTTTATACCATTGCTTTACATTTCTATAATTGCCTTGGTTTCATTTGAATTTTTTTTCTCACTCCTTTTTTTGGACAATTTCATCTATTTCTATATTTTTTTACTTTTTCCATTGTTAAGTGAGTTTGGTTTGTTACTTCTCACTCACCAATGTTTTTTTCCTTTTCATGTGCTTTTTCCATTGATAATTGAGTAAGTATTTTTGCTGCTCACTCATCAATGTTGTTTTACCATTTTTTGCCCATATTTTTTTAAGTAAGGATTTTTAATAATTTCACATTGATGTTAGATTTTCATTTTTCAGGTATCCTTAGATTGATTTGGTTTTTTATATTTCTTACTTAAGGTATAGCTATTTGATTTTTTTAGTCATTTAGTAGCCTTAGCTTTTTGGTACCTGATTTAATCTAAAAATCTTACACGTGGTCATTTGGTCCTAACATAACATTTATCACCCTAGGTTACCAAATTCTAGGTACATCATGCCTACATATTTAAATTATTTTGACTTTACTACATTTTTTATCTTTAAGATTTGTATCCTTAGGGTTTTGACAAATTAGTATTTGTACCCTCCATAATGAAAACTACAAACAAAAAAGACACCATTCAATGACAAAGGTAAGTCAAAGTACACGTACATTACCTTTTTATTTAAGTTATTTCCTTCCACTAATTTAGTTTCAATTATTCTATGCTTTAAAATATTATAATTTACTTAGCTCAACATTTTATATTATGTGTTTTTTCCCAAAGCCCCATCCTATGTTGTAAGTACATGACACATGATGAGATTCAAGTGGGGCATATGTATACACATAATATTTTTAAACATTATCAATTACTAATTCTTTGTATCTTATATGAACCCATCAAGACTTAATCTCTCTAGGTTCATCCATTAAAGGGTTCACCAAGAAAGGGGTGGGCAGACAATTATTGCTTCATAGGATTACTATTCCCTATACCACCACTTGAAACCAACACAAACTTCTCCTATACATTTCCCTAATCTTTGACAACTCACTTACACACTCATACAAGTAATTCACTACATCAAACATCCCCTACCTAAGCCAAAATCTCTTTTTGTTTTTAACCAAACAATCTTGCATGGGCTGACCCTATTCTTAAAAATGAGCACGCTATGGGATTATGTTGGCCTAGCTGACCTAGTCCTAGACCTAACTGATTTATTTATTTAAGAACTAGTTCAATCAAGCCAACACTATCGGATGAAACTTTATAAGGGTTTAAGGTTATAACCAAATATATAAACACATCCTTTTTTCCATTTTCTCTAGAGAGAGATAAAGATAATAATTTATTTACACATCTTCTTATCCACCATTAAAATTGAGGAGACATTACTTAGGGTTTCATACTTATTTTGGAAAGAATAATCATGTATTATGGGAAGTCTTCTGGATGCATATGAAAATTCATGTAGCATAGAGCTAAATTATCTTTGTTATCCTTACAAACCACAAAAACCTCTTACAAATCACCATTGTCCAACTAAGAGATTAAGGCTCAATGGGTTTATCTTCAAGGTAATTATTCCTAACTCTTTTTCATCCTTATTGGTAGATATATTTTCATGTGTTAGCTTATGAATATATTTCTCTCTCAATGTATTAGGATGACCTCTAAATTGACTTGAGTAGATTTCTTCTTTGCAAGTTTAATTTTATGTTTATTATCCCCATTTATGCCACATGCCTTGGTGAGCAATATATTAGATTTTCTTTACTTTTTCATTTATTTTGATAAGAAAACATAGGACATATATAATAGTATTATGTGTTATTTATTGACTAGATTATTTATAACACTCTCTAGTTATATTGTGTGGTAAGAGACCCCTTAATTAGGTCTATTGGATCCATGTTGGTCATGACTCTAATTGTCTAAATGTACCACCAAACGAAAGGGATATTTTGATTTATTTTATTTGAGATAGGATAGGTTTATATATCAAATTCACTTTCCTTTATATGCACCCTCATGCCTCACCTATTATGTAGGCTAGACTTATATTGAATATAAAATTAGTTTTTGTTACTATTCATAGAGTTAGGATACACAATCTTCTAGTGACAAATAGAGGTAATAAAAAACATCACTATTAATATCCCTCTACAACATAAAGTGTATGATGCTATGGATAGATATTATGACATCAAAAATCAACTTAAAAATATTCATTACAAAATATCTCTTCTATAATTGCTAAAATTCAACTATGTATAAATGCATCATTCATATAGCCTTCTGAGGCAAAATTATTCCAAGTCATACTAATCCATATTATTTTTCATCTAGTGTTAATAATTTAAGGTTTAATGGAGATATTATTTATTTTTAAAAATAATAGTTACCTCTTAAATATGTTATCAACTAACATCTTGTATTATATATTTAAGTTTGATTCTTACAAAATAGGGTAATGATTATTTTGGTAGATATTTTATTAGGTCTCAATAGATGTAATATATCCTTTATTCATATAGTTTTTTTGATATAAAAGGATGGAACTTATCTCTATGTGAACATATGAGTTTTTAATAACATAATATGATGAGTATTGGGTTAAATTACATTAAATATCAGTAAAGGCCCAAAAACAATAATATAAATATGTCAAGTCATGTCTAATGATCTTAACTACAGTATTATCCTAGGTAGACTTAGATATATGATTCAAATATATTTAATTATAAATCAAATTAATGTGTTAAATTTATCCATGAAGGATATATATACACTTTTCATATCAATAATGAAACTTTCAAACATAGTGCAATGACTGAACCAATTATGAATTGCATACCTCGTATAGTTATTTTACAACCCTCAGTGATCTCCCCCATCTAAATGATGTCATTAAAAACATACAACATGATAATAAGGATACAATAGATAGATACCATAAATATCCTTCACCTACAACCAAATGTATATAAATCAATCCAAATGACTTTGATCTATCATAATTGCATTATACTCATAAAGAATATGGGCACCATGTTTTAACATATGACATCAAATTACCAACCCTTGATAGGGTTATAACCATAAAAAAAATTGTAATTTACTATGTTATCACTAATCCTACTATTAAATCATTATATTTAAATCAATATAGTTTTAGACTCAAATATATGGGGAAATTTGGATTTAATGGATAGGAACTAGGGAAGAAAAAATAATGGATATTGGAATACATCTCTTAATCTAACCATATATCTAAAAAAATGACTAGGATATGAAAATGAATAATATATTGATTTCATGATATAACTTTGATATCTTAGTACCCACAATAAGGAGAGTAAGACAAAGAAAGATTCTATTTATACACATCTCCTTGAATTTGAACCAAATCATGAGCATGAAGTCAATCTCATAACAACTCTAGAGTTGGTACAACCATATCTCATTGATGATATGTTATAACCAAAAATATGTATATTGGATTAATTTATTAACAATTATTCTATCATATAATATTTGGATCCATATAAGGATATCCCTTCCTTATATTCTAATAAAATATGTCCTTCTAAAGGAAATGCACACATGTACTATTGAAAGGTTGAATCATCATAATAAAAATATGTTTATTTAGATGGTATTCATAATATTAATAGTGAATTATATGTAGAATACTAATCAATATGATTACAAGAATAAATAGTCAAATATAATCATGTCACCTCTAAATATCCAAGACTAGTCCTCCTTAGAGAGATGTTAATGTTTGAATATGATAAATCCTTTAGAGATGTATTACATGATTTCCCTCATTTATTTTATTATTTTTATGATAAATTATATGTATATGTCCTTTTATATCATCATATAATATTATTCTCTACCCTAAATAAAACTAGTTAATAAAATCATGCATCCAAAATTGGCTTTGCTTGTCAAAGATGACATTAAAAAATTTCTTAATATTGGATGCATTAAAAACTTTGATTATTAACTTTGGATTTATAACGTCATTCAAATTATAATACTAATTGAAAAAATATGTTTTTAGTAGTATTTTTAAAATGTTTTTGATGCACATAACATGTTGGGGTATTCACTCTCTTGTTTTAGGATCACCAAATATGACCCAAGACACAAGTTGTCTTTTTGTGGTCTTTTGATGGAAAATGGTGGAATAGGATGAAAAAAAATATGTCCACACACCTAAAAAAATTAAAAATCATGGATATTCATAATGGTTATAAAATAAATTAAGATTGATAAAAAAACATAAAAAATAGGGAAGGGTAAAGAAAAATAAAAGAGGCTTTGATTATTAATCAACTATCCTTTGTTGAAACAATCATAACCTAATGTCTATTTCCCGATTTAATTGGTATTTTCCAAACCCAATTATACCACTTTTATTTAAATAAATATGGTGAAAAAATCTAATGGGAAATGGTATGATTGAATCCTTATTACTTAATTTTTGTAAAACTAAATATTGTAGAAGATATCCCTTTCACATGACTATAAAATAATTATAAAAATAACAACTAAACTATAAGAAACATTAGACTAGAATAAAAAAATATAATCTACTAAAAAAAGAGGTAAGTAGATTTACACATTGATCATTTTCATTAATAAATTGCATTCTATTAATATGAATGAGAAATGGAAAATTAAATATTTTTTTATTAAGTGTAAAAATTGGACTTATTTTTACTAGGGACCCAACCCTATATAGGAATATATAAATTCAAGGCCTCAAAGCCAAGATATTTAATATAGGTACACTACAAAATATCCCTTTACATCAAAAACTACCAAAAATAGTAGAAAAACAACACAAAAACAACTAAGTATTATGGCCTCTGAAGGCCTCCCAGTTTCTTACCATTATTTTAAGCTTAAGGTCCATCCTTTGATAAACAATTATTAGTTGTTCCACATATTTATCACATTCACTACATTTAATATTATTATTTTTATCCACTTTTTTCACCCTTTCCCCTAATAAGATCCTAAGATAATCTATAGCCACAAGTTTGTCTTTCATAGAAGCGTTGTTAAATGGAAACTAGGATCTTGATATTATCCTTTAGTTCATTATTCTCCTTTTCCAACATGGAGACACTATCGCTAAGAAATTTAACTTAATTATACAACTCATAATGGATGGACCTACTCTAGATAATAATGACTTCTTTCTCTAAAATGTTCATCTAGATCTTCACAACTTAGTGCTCACTCATAAACCATCTTAGGATGGACATTTGAAGATCTAGATCTTCAACAATTTTAGTTTTCTTGTTTTATATCTTTAAGTACTATTCCATGAAATTAAACTTAACATTTGGTTTAGTAATTGATACCTAAATTTATTCACCTTAGAGATATTTTTTACCCAAGTTAATAGTTCCCTCCTTGAGATTACTATCTATAATCTATTATCCTCTATGGCCTATGTGAAAGACACTTCCTTTAGAAGAGATAGATCTTCAAATGCATTATCCTCACTAACCTCCCTATCCTCCAAAGGATTTTCTTAAAGGTTGTCATCTATAACTCCTATATCTTCTTCCCCTATTCCTCGATCCTTTCCTTTAATTTCACTTCTCAACTTTATTTTATAGTTCACCTTACTTGGAGAATATTTATTCAACAATAATGAGATACTAAGGAATTTATTAATTCCTTTAAATTAATTATGAATCATCAATATAACTACCTATTGAATAGGTTTCTTCTTATTCCCATGTTTAACCTCCATAACTGACCTCTAAAGAGAAAGAAGTATGTAAAAGGTTAGACTTAGTGGGATTTTGTGTCTAAAATAGTTGAGTAATAGGAAATTATTGTAATATACAACATTGTTCCTTACTTCCAAAGAAATATATAAAATTTCCTACTTGGTGATCTCAATAAATTGTTGATCAAGAGGCTCCTAAAAGAATCCATTTTTAGTATGGACGAGTTTTACCCCTTCTAATAAAAATGGCTCCCTCTCCTTATAATATCTACCTATTTTATAGATCTTTGTATCTTACATAATGATACTAGATACTTGTGTAATTAAATCCTTTGTGATTTCCAATATTACTCCATTAATATCCATTACTATATTATCCCAACTCTTAATAAAAGTTTTTAAAATGTGTTCATCAAATCCTTCAAATCATTACATTAAGGCTATCATGCCACCCATTTAAAGTGTCCCAAACTTCCATATCATCTTTCAAATACCCATCCATAATTGGCTCCAACCTCACTAGATCACCTCCCATGTCATCATAATTACTGAAGAGCTTACCGGCCATAAGAGCCTTACTTATCCAAAGTATAAATATTCACTTTCTAATCACATGACCCAAAATCCTTAAGGCAATGATGGTGCCTAATTTATCACTTGAGTAATCATTACTAACTATGACTTTTGTGCTATAATTAAACATCAATGTGTGTAACCTATAAATATAATCAACCTCATCTTTACTACTCACCAAAATATAGGATAAATATAAAAAGATTAAAATAGTTGTAAAAATGATTAAGAGCCAGTTTAAAATATTTTTGAATATTCCAATTCAATTTTCTAATAGATAAGACCTAATATATACTTCAAATTGAGCCATCTTCTCAAGCCTATAGAAACCACCCCTGTATTAGTAAACTAATCCACTACATAGCTCCCTTATTTATCGACATTTTGAATAAACATTTCACCAAAATATTGTATAATTAAAATATATTATTCTATGATATTTGTTATGGTCTGACTACTTGAATTCATTCTAGATAATCAATTTATGATGTTTAATGAATCTAATTATATCACTAGACTATTTATCCCTAATGTTTTAGCTAATCTAAACCTCTAAAAGGGATAAAAGATCTTAATCCCAATGGTTAGTTTGTGAGACCATCTATCTTACATAGGTTGACACCAACATGCCCTTGTCATCCCTAAAAATACTTCCCCATCATGAGGCCCATGTGTTACCTTTATATGGTCCATCAAAGTTGAGTTTTACCCAACTTTAAGAATGAATCATACACTTAACTAGTCTTCTTGGTTTAGTGCTTGGGTCTAAACCACTCCTAGTTTTCATTTAAATATGGTAGTTTGTGGCTATCATTGTTTTGACTTCATTCAAGATAAAATGCTTATTATTTGAGAAAATTTTAAAATTATCCTTTATTATTTCACAAATCTTATTATTCACCATAAAACTAGATAATTTCTTGTCTCTAAATATTTTATTATTTATTTCTCTTCAAATTCCATATATAATTTGAGGTAAGGACAAGTGCCATAGGTTTTTAATATAGTCATTTTGAAAAGGAGAAGACCATGCCAAACATAAATCCAAGGCCAAAATGGGTTGGACCCAATTTATCTAAAATTATCCAACAATAAGATCAAAATCTCATTGGTGTAATAGCATCTTATCACTAAATGGCCCACCTTCTTATTCTCATTTTCACATAAAGGATACATGTTAACTATAGGCATGCCTCTTTTTTTAAGGTTATCCATGGTATAATGGGGGATACCTAGGATTCTCTCAACCACTGACTGGAGGATTTCCCATGGTGAATTTTCATAGGTATAGATTTTTTAGTATGATTGGGGCTTGATTAGGGAAGCCTATTTTGAACAAAATGATAATATAATTATTGGTTGGGTTGGTTAATCAGATTTAGATAAGAATGGTTTAGTTACCTAGATGTAATCTAATAAATATGTTTTACATGCCTTACATGCCTATGGGATTGATGAAGAATCTAATTATAATGAGGTTATTGATGTGGTTGGTGTTCATATGGATACTATTGGTTGTTAATATGTTCCCTTTTGTGAAGATGGTCATGACAAGGTTGATGTGGGTGATGATGTGGACACAAATTAGAAGATTATTAAAAGCATTACATAATTTTTTAGTGTTACTTATTCAAAAATGTAAAAATTAATTCAAGATGGAAATATCAATGATGTTGAATATTTGATGGATTTTGTTAAGACTTCCAACATGAAAGATCTTCTAAGTAAGTTTGATCATTTTTATCCTGAATGTAGAGCTCTTAGTTAGGACCTATTATATTTTACTATGATTTAGGACTTGAGGTAGATGATGTTGAACTAGTTGATGATGATGTTGTGATTATTTATTATGGTTCAAATATAAATTTGTATCTATTGGTGATATTTTGAACACTTTTCATTGATGTTTATTGGTACATTTGTTATTGTTGATGCCATCTAGGTGGTTTTTATATCATAATAATATTATAAGGCTAGTTATTTGATGTTTTACATCCAAGGATGTATAGAATTTATTAACCTTATTTTAATATAATAAAAGGTTGTCCATGGTCATAATCATATCCTGCACAACTAATGATAAAAAATATTAACATTAGGTGTGATACTTTTGTCCCATATCTTTCCCGAAGGTATTTATTCCTTAAGAAGGTTGATGATCAATTTATAACTTGATTTCAAATGTCCATCCAAGGATTCCTTCCATATCAATTAATTTTCCTTAAACAAATTAGAGATATGGTAAAAACTAATCATATCTAAAATATCCCTTAGGATAACATAACTTTCCTCAAATATTCTCACTTCTTAGTTGTCTCTATACTCTTTGTCCATTAATGACCTTTGTGCAAACATAAACTCTACTCCAAATTATTATTTAGTAAGAAAATAAACCTAATTACATGGTTTAATCATTTGAAGAGGCTAATCCAAGACCCATTTATCCTCCCAAAACCTTTTTTTGTCCATCACCCACTTTCCATTTGCAACCATTATATATGAATTCTATACTTGTCACCAAGAAATTCCAAAAACATGAAATAATACCAAACTGATCCTACTCTAAAAATTTGAGATTATCCCTATCATAAATTTATTTATCTTATATAATTATAGACTATAAGATGGATATTGAGAGAAAGCATCAATATAATCTAGTAATCAATGCTCTATTCATCCACCTCGTTTTCCTTAATCCTAGTCCTCTATTTTTATTGGGACTATAGATCCTCTCCCATGCTACCAAATATATCCTATATATATATATATATATCTTCAATACCTACCCAAATGAATATTTTTTGTATTTATTTTAATTTATCATTGATATATTTAGGCATATTAAGAATTGACATCAAATTTATTGACAGACTTTGAAGAGTACTTTTAATGAGAGTAAGTTTTCCATCTTGGGATAAAAGTTTACCTTTTCATCCAAATAACATTTTTTGAAACCTTTATAAAAGAGTATTCCATACCATTGGTGGTAGATTTTTATTGTAAATGGGAATTACTAGTTAAGTGAGTGGAGTCTCATTTATCTGGCATCGTAATATGGCTCCAATTTTGTTATGTTTGATCAAAGGAATGTTGAAGAAGAAAATTAAACCTCTTTTAAAGTTGAATTTTTGTTTAGAAGATACCTCATAGTTAAAAATGATCCTCTTCAATTTTATATATTCTCTAACCAAAAATTAATCTTGGATGATAGTATCATCAACAAATTGATGGTGTAGAGATGGTTCAACATCCCAATCTAGTTTAAAACATTTTAAAACACCATCCCCAATGGTAATTGTCAATAATTTTCTAAGAGATTCATTCATTACAATGAATAATAAAGGTGATAATAAATCACCCTTGCCTTATTCCTATTATAATTTTGAATAAACATTCAAGAACACCATTAATGAGAATTGAAAACATGACACATGATATAAACTTTCTTATCAACAATCTGAATCAAACTTGA
Organism: Torreya grandis; assembly: GCA_037957365.1. Classification (NCBI taxonomy): domain Eukaryota; kingdom Viridiplantae; phylum Streptophyta; class Pinopsida; order Cupressales; family Taxaceae; genus Torreya; species Torreya grandis. The sequence goes on along the minus strand of JARHVA010004645.1, from coordinate 908,498 downwards.
AACCAAATTGTAGTAAGACTTTGTCCAAAATTTTCAAATATAACCTTTTGTATGCCTTGTTCATGTCCATTTTCAGAACCATACATGCTTTCTTACTTTTATCCATTGAGTGAATTATCTCATTCACACCTATAATGTCATCTTTAATTTGTCTTCCTAGAACAAAGCCTCCCTATTGACTGCTAATACTTTTCATCATAATAGATTACAATTTTATGAAAATAAATTTTGTGAGTATCTTATATAAATTATTACAAGACTTATAGGTCAAAAATTAGAGAAATTGATAGCACCCTCCTTTTTTATAATGATGACTATAAATGACTTATTCAACTCTCTTAAAATTTATATTAAAAAATAAATTTATTAATTGCATCCACCACATGATCCTCAATAATATCCCAAAATATTTGGAAGAAAGTAATAGGGAATCAATTAGGCCTAGTAGCCTTATATTTATTAAGTAGAAAATAATTGATTTAACTTCATCCTTGGATGTTGTGGATAAAATATTATCATTATCCACTTGATCCACCAAGTATGGAATCTCATGACGAAACTCCTACTCCATTCTAGCATTTGGTCTTATATTTGCCTCAAAAAGCTTTTTTAAAAAAGATATGCTTTCCTTATTAATGGCTTCCTTATTTTAAGGAATTTCCTCTTTTTGACCTCTGATTTCCTTGATTTGATTATGAATATATGTTTAAGAGTGGTCATATGAATAAACTAGTGTTTTTGTCATCCTCCTTCAACCAGATTACTCTAGATTTTTCTCACCATAATCTTTCTTCCCTAGATGCCATTGTATGATACTTACTAAGAAGTTATTTTTATTTTATATTGAATTAAAGATCATATCCATTAACTGATATTGAATCCTCAAATGATCTCAAATTTTATCTCAAGCTACTTTTTTTAGAAAAACATTCACAAAAAACTATCATGTTACAAACTCATATTTCATTATTAACATTTTTCAATTTAGATACACCCAAAACATGGTTGAACCCCTCACATTTATATCCCACCATTCAATGACTATATATTTTATCTCCAAGTGTTTGAACCACATATGCTCCATATGAAGAGGCATTCTATCCTTTTTAAATTTTTCTTTAATTATCAACTCTATTGGGTTGTGATCTGATCCAATACTTGAAAGGGAAGGCAAAGAATAGTCCATCAAATATAACCAATCTAGGGAGATAAAAACTCTATCTAACCTAACGTAAATTAGGTTCTCCCAAATTCTTCAATTGGTCCAAGTTAATTGAGGACCTTTAAGATCCAAATCTAATAAAGTACAATCTAAAATGAAAGTGGAAAACTCCATAATTGTTGAAAAGGAAATATTCCCTCCCTTCTTTTGTCTTAGGTGTAGAGGTGTATTAAAATATCATTTTAACATCCAGGGTAAATACTTGAAGTTCCTTATAAACTCTCTCAATTTGACCTAAATTATTATTTGAGTGACTAAGATATTTGGTGCTTATATATTTGAAAAGATCCACAATAAACAATATATTGTATTAGTGAAGATGATCACTATATGATGTTTATTTCTACATAATAGTTCCCATTCCAACAATTTATGATTCCAAAAGGTAATCAAACCTCTTGAATCACCTTCATAATTTATAAATTCACACTCCACTTCTTTACATAACATGGATCTATTTTCCTTTAAAGTATTCTCATCTATCTTTGATTCTTGAATGCAACTTACAGTTGGGTTATGATTAAATATAAAATCCCCCAAAAATTTATGCTTATTAGATTTATTCAAGACCATAATATTCCAATAAATAACATTCATTTAACCTTTCTTAATCTAGGATTTTCTCCCCTTTAAGGAAAATGTGGACTACATATAATTTACTACTTCACCTTTAGTAGCCATGTTAAATAATTCCTTTTTAGGTATTCTACCTGACTTTGGGGGTAAGCCAATTACCACTCCCTTCCCTCCTCTTATTATAATCACTAATGAGGGACCAATCTCTCTCACTTTGTCCTCCTACACTTTAGCTTCAACCACCTTTTTCCCAACCCTCTCCCCATTTTTTCTAATCTATTTTCTCTAGTTTAAAACTTAACTCTTGGTTTAAATTAGATTATTTTTGTAATACTCCTAGGTCCAAATATTTTTCCACTTCAACTAAATCTAAGATTTCTAGTTTATCCTCCTCCAAATATTGAAGACATTCAAAATTATTCATAAATAGGGGAAAATCTGAGTTATCATTCAATTTTAATGATTCACTAATATTAAAATTCACTAACATATCCCCTTCCTAATTTTGATTAACTTGATCTTCATTATATCCTTACTTTTATACCATGGAAATAGGTTATGAGATTAGAATATCTAAATTTGATGGATTTTTTAGTAACACTTCCTATGGATGAACATCCATAATCTTGTTGCTAGATTCTAGCACCATCAATTAGATGGGTTAAGGACTCTTTTCCCTTGGGTGCTTCTTGTTCGACTAGTTTAAAAGGTTTTAGCCTGAGTGAAGGGTCGACTAGTCTACTTTATCATTATAAGGGTCTAGAGTCTTTAAATTCTTTTTCTACCATTGACGTATATCCTTATTAGGTATTTGACTATATTTTTTCCCTAAAGGAAATAGCTTAGTAATATGACCTAGTTTCTTATATTTTGTAGATAAAAGGGCTAAATGTTCAAATTATATCTTCTAGATCCTCTCAACTTCTAAAGTATGTAGATAAATTGAGGAAGGTAACTCTTGATTTAAAAAGGTTTTAACACATAATATTTCATGAATAAATCTCGATCTATCCTTAGTAGCTCCATCAAATGCTATCAAATATCCATAATTCCTAGCCATGTTAATAAACAAGTCTTGATCCCAAAAATTGTAAGGGAAGCTAGGTAATCTAACCCAAATGGTCAACACATTAATGTATTCTTTCTCTAGATTGAACCCTGGATACCATTTTATTAGAAATATCCTAGAATTTCCTAGGAATCATGGTTCATCTACAAGGATTTGAGTGCAATCCTCCACACGATTCAGTTAAATCAATAAAAATCCATTTATCCTTGATAAAAAATCCATATGGCCCTTAGGGTGCTATTTTATTTTTTCCCACATTTTGAAATCATTTATATTAGGTCTTCCCATAAGAAACTTTTCTATTAGTTCACACTCCACTCTAGATGAAGCTCTTTTGATCAATGAATCAATAATGTTAATGTGGAAACCCTTATCATCTTTTAAACTAATAGTTATTGATTTAGTTTGACTTGTTAAAAATCAATGAATTTTAATTTTAGTTTTGAAGTTGAAGAAAACCTACCTTGGGAAGGCCCATTCACCACATACAAAGTCATATTTCTAGTTCTCACTACCTCATAAGCAACTACACTACTGTCCTCTTCGGGCCCATTGGTATTTTTAAAAAATTTGAAACCACATGAATCATCTTCACCTTCTTCATTCCTACTCTAATTAAACCTACCTTATATCTCTCTAAATATTTATTTAGAATAATTTATCTCATAATCCATCCATTCACTACACTTGTTCCTGCTCACTCCATTAATTAAGTTTTTAATAAATATGAATATAATGGAAAAATAAATATTATCAGTAAATCCATGCATTGATTTCTTCAAAATTATCTTTCTCTAATCAATCTGGTGATATGTTTTAGCCCTTCTTGGATGATTAATTTCTCAATTTATAACTGATAATTTATTTCTATAATTTCTACTAATAATTTATTTCTATATGTAATAGGATTATGACAAAAAAAATTATAGAGATAATTTGAGGACCTAAATCTCAAAATGCATCATATATAATCCATCACAATTATAATTTTCTACTATTATATAAACACTTCTAGTGATGATCACTAACATATAGTAATTTAATATTGGATCATTCTATTTTAAGTGGTCTTATGACTCTAGATTTATGTCTCGATAGATTGTTACCAATATATATAAATAGTCTTTTCTCTATTTATGGTGGCAATGGAAATTTATATGTGGATAATTATGGATTATTACCATGGTCATCTCAAATAATATTGACCCTCCATAGATTGACACATAGTTTTATCCTATGAAATCACTTCAAGGGAATCATGTGATTCATTTTGTGGTTATAGTGGATACTCCTATTGATACCTAAATTATAGAGTTTTTGTTGTGAACTAGTGATAATCTTAGGCATCAAACTTAATGTGAAATCTATAGATCATAGTCATCATCCATGTGGTAGCATCCAAAAACATATGATTCATAGAATTCAGTTGGTGATGGCTCATAGGATGTCAAATTTAGTCTCTATAAAATATACAATATCCATCACCCATGTGTCATGATCATGGGTTATATAGTTTATGGAGTGAATTTTATCACAAATAAGCTAACCTCTTATTTTTTCTAACTAAATTTCACGTCTCCATTATGTCCTACATAATAATTAAAGTAGGAGAATTAAATTTAACACACAAAAAATTATGAATCAATTTCAATAATATAGTGACCAATAATGAGATGCCTAGATTCCACTTATAGAACATAGGTAAAAGAATAATTATTTATTCACAAGGTCACTTTGATCATGGACCTATTGATATACTAAATCAACTTTATATTATAACATGTTTGTGCCTTAAAAGTTTTATTTTTGATGAAAATGCAATAGGTGTTAATTTATTATAGACCATGGAACATGGAGTCAAAAAATCATAATTTAAAGGGTCAACAAAGAGGACATACATCAATTTAAGGAGACTTATAGAGTCATAAAAAGGAATCATAGACTTAAAAAAGGAATAACTGGAATATAAGTCTATACCAAATTCAATGGACTAAGAAGAGACATGTGACAAAATTTTAACTCTTTGAGTCACAGTATTTGATTCATGGAATCACAACATTTGGTTTATAGGTCATGGTATACAGTTCATGAAATCACAAAAACTACTTATGATATTAATAGTTTCAAGGATTTGTTATTAATTCAAATCCTTTTTATTTAGATATTAGGTCTAAAATCAAATATTTTGAAAATGGGATACATATCATATATATGTGTACAAGGGGTCTGTAAATTTAAATAAACCTTAGGATTTAAGACGTAAAGTTATAGTGGCCACATTGGACATATATGTATATATATGTGACCCATATCTTTCACATGAATGATTCTATAATTATTTGTACTAATTTTAACTTTAAACCTTAAATTATACATATAAATGGATTGTTATAGTGTGAACCTTAAATCTTAGAATTTATTAACAAAATTGGTCCCCAATTTAATTTAAAAAAAACCCTAAAAGGGCCACTATGAACTATAATTTAAATATAATGTGATAAGAGTGATTGACATGGTTCAAAAACAGAAATAAGAAAAAAAATTGAAAAAAATAACACATCTCATTTTTTTCAAAAATTAGGTCCATGTTTCTTCTCAATGAATTGGGTGTGTTGGTGACAACATGAATTTTAGGATTTAAATAAGTTATATCATAAGGATGAATTTATCTTACATAACATTGAAATTATTTTTGGCTCCATTATTGGATATGAAATTTTCTCATTTGTGGTTGGTTTGGTAGGCTACAACTAAATAAATATTAATATGGAAGACTTAAACAAAATGTCCTTTAAAAAACCATGGGGGATATTTTTATATGTGGTCATGCCCATTAGTTTAATTAAAGTTGAAGCCACATATTAAAGGGTTATGACATATATACTTTAGAAATCATGCATAAAATTAAGAAGGATTATTTGGATGACATACTTGAAAATTAACGTATAATTAAGACCATGCTAAAAAATTATAGTAAATCTTTGAAATCATATGATAATAAAATATGATCTTAATCTAAAAAAAGTGTATTTAGATCATATTTTTAGGATATTTTTAGGTTGTATAATACCCTAGAATTTCATATATGTTGATCCCAAAATTATCAAATCGATACTCCACATTCCCCAACCCAAATTTAAAAAACAAATAAGTGCTTATAAGGGACAATTCAAGAAATTAGATGATTTCTGGTTCAAATAGCTAATAAAATGCAACCATTTTTTGGATTTCTTAAAAAATATTAAAAATTATAATGGCATGAATTTTATCAAAATATATTTAATGAAAATAAATAATATATTCTTAATCCACCAATCATGATACCACTTATCCTATATAAAATATTACTATTGTACATTTATACCATAGAACACACATTATGAGATTTTTTGGCACAATACAGTCATACGCCAAAAAAAATTGCAATATGTTATATTATTCATACATCGGTAGATTGTGAAAAAAAATACAATGAAACATTTATACTTTGACATTATATTTGTAACACAAAATATTTGACATTACATGCTTAACAATGAAACAAATGTTATCACTAAACTAGACTCACTCAAGTATCTCATGATAAAACCATATTTTTTAGGAGTTTGATTTAAATTTTAAATCCTAAAATTCATTGAAAGGATAACTAATTAAAAATTAATTAGTAGTAATCCATATAGTTAATACAACACCCATAAATGACAATTTTTAGATGATTTTACCATATATACTAAAAATGATGAAACTTGAACTATATATTTTGATGGATATAAATGCACCTTGGGTACTAGGGTAGATATTTTTTTTATTTATTATTTCAATTTAAAAATATCACCCATGGATGTTCTTGTGTGTAGGGATGTTTTACAGTAGGAAATTGTGTGCGAATGCAAGATTTTTCATTACTGGTTGTAGAAGTGTTATCACTCACCTAAATAAACTAATCATAAATTATCTCATCACAATGATGGTAATGTACCAAAGGTATGGGACCCTTTTGATCCTTGGGATGAGCCTCTAGAGTAGGCCAAATTCATTCTATTCTAGGTATACATAGTTTAAGACTAGTATACAAACCTACAGATCAGAAAGGTATATATACCACTAATATAAACCTATGATTTCTTAGGGAAAAGAGAGGGAGAAGGTAAGAGAGTGATGTAAAATAAAAATGTGATACACCAAGAATAGAGTGAGTGCTCATACTTCCATGAACACACTACAAATATTTAATAACAATATATTATCACACAAACTCCAAATCCATTCTAAATACATAATAATTTTGCATATAGGTGTAGGACCATAGTGAAACACTAAGAGATATTAAAAAGGATCTATAGATAATGCCTACATAGACTCGAATGTGCACAGGATATGACCTGTAAGTGAGTTCTAAGTTCCACATAGAGATGTTAGGAATGGAAAATTATAAGAGGGGAAAATGTTACCCATAGACAATGATCCAAAAATAAAAATAGCACACAAGGTATGAGAATAATAGAGAGAGGTGAAATTAATTCTCATTAACTTGAAATATTTAGCTAATAAAAGTGCTCCTAGAAGGAAAATTTTGGTAGTATGAGGTAACCAAAATGCATTAATAATTTTTATAATAAATAAAAAATGTTTTATAAGATAAATACATTTTAAAATTAATGTGCCACTTGGGTTGAAAAATATAACTTTTAATTTTATTATGGTACCATGCCCATACTTCTTGAATTTTTCTTGGTGATTCAGATCTGGGAGTTGGTATAAAGATTCTTGTAGATCCACATTTGTGTCTAGGAGTAGAAGATTATTGTAAAAGTCATAGAGGTGGTGTGTACTCATATTTTTATGTTTTATCACCACTTTTACATTTACTTATTTTATTATATCAAGGCCTTGAATGTCGCTCAAATGCTTTTCCAACTACCTCTTTATAACTTGTCACCACTTGTAATCACTATGTGGGTCTCCCTTGAACTTGAAAAATAATCACTATAGAACATAAATAATATTATGTGAATTATGAGATCATATAATCAAAACACTATAATCTAGCATGGAATCATTACCTTGTGCCTTTTGGGGACATCTGTGCACTGAGGGATGCATAGTTAGACTACATGATGAGCTATAAGTCACTGAAGGGTGTATATTTATAAGTTTTATATGAGGGACATGAAATTTTACCATTTTTTTTAATTCCACCCTTAAATAGTATTATCAAGTCTTCACTTTATACTTTGGGTATGGACTAATCTATGAAGTAGCATGTGCACAACATAGATCACAGTCTATGATTTATGAGAGTGTAGAAGTGAAACTCTATGATTTGGTGTGAGGATTAATTATGAAGGCATATGGAACCTTTAAATAATAAGGTTCATGAAGTTATAAGGACTTGGCCATGTTCCTTACAATTTGGAACTACTTCTTGCACACATCTACCTACAATATTTTAAGACTAGAGATCTACATTATTGAACTAACATGCCACTTGGATCATATGATGAAGGATATTTTCATGTGGTATACATAGGTAAATCCTTATGAATACAATTTGACACTTAGTCAATGCAAAAATCTATGTCAACTACCTTAGGATTTAGCATGTATGGGAGGCATCTACACATGACTTAATTTTAATAAATTAGCATTTCTCTAGTGCACAAATATTTTACAAGATCATTATGATATTTGCACAAGTTGGGGGTGACTTAAAAACTCAACACTTCTAGAGATCTCTACTTGATGATTGATTTTTAAGTGATAATCCATCAAGCTTTAAAGAAATACATTAGGAAGGGATTCATTGAAGCTATAACCCACTTAGCCTGTGCCTAAATAAACTAGATTGAGTCATCCTATCAATAAAATAAAGGGACAAGGATAAGAAATAAATGTTTTAAATTCACTTAGAAGAAAATAAAAATAATCTAAGACTATATAATTTACTTGTAAGAACTTAGGGAAATTCAATAGAAATTAATTTAATCTACTATATACAGCCTACAAACATGAGCCTTCATTCTCCTGGTTCAAATCAAAAACCTCTGAGATATTTTGCATTGTGCAACATCCTATTATTGATATGTGATAGGCTTAGGGAAAAGATAATTTGTTTACTATGAAGGTGATGTGCCTTGATTACTTCTAAAGAGTGCTCAAGGAAGTTCATTTGACTAGGATCCCTTTCAATAACTAAATCCATCAAGATATGCATAGGCTTTCTTCATAGATGGCTAATGTCTTTGAAGGTGAGCCAATTCCTCCCAATTTTATCGATGACTAGCTATGATCTTTGCTCAAACTAAACCATCTAAAGCTTGGGAAGCTCGTGCCTGATGCTTAAAAAGATCATGAATTTAGTGGTTTTCCTTCGATCATCTCATAGTTGCTAATCTAAGTCCAACATGTCTTTTAAAAACCCCTATATGATGTGCGTGGGCACGTAAGGATTGACAATGCTCATTGCCATAGCTTCTTCTACAATTTTATGTTTCTTCTCAAGATCAACTAGATGGAATTACTCCATCATTTTAAATGACCCTTCTTATGATTCATTCATGCCTAGATGTGTGCTTAGATCCATGTAGGCCTCCCTAATTTTCAAGTTTACAACCTCTTCTACATGCATACCCTACCTTTCTATGATATGTGAGTGAAATTGAAAGCTGGCTTAGAATTGGTCATGGGTCTTCTCTTAAAGGGATGTCATTTTATCATCTAGAATTGAGAAAAATACCTATACCTCATCCTAAAATATTTATTCTTCCATATACTCTTCACTCTTCTGCATGAGAGGCCTCATTACAACTTCATGACCAACTTTTTCTTCTTCTATGTTGAATAGAAGCTCATTTATCCAAGAGGGGACCTCATCATCTGACCCTTGCATACTTCCATATTGTTCTAATTGATCATGTTCATCTTCTTCTTATAGTAACTCTAAATTTTTTGATTTGGTGGCACAAAGAGGGATGCCAATGATGATTTCCTCATCACTTGAGGCACCTTCCTCTTTTTCTATGTAGAATTCATTCATAATCCATAAAAATGGTTCTCCTTTGAATAAGGATATGATTGGAGGGTAGAAGGTTTTGCCTAGCTTAGAAGGAGGTTTCACAAGATTGGGCATTATGAAGTCAAGGTGTGTGGCCCATAGAGGCTATCATTATTATATTTGAGGCTTAAAAGGAAAGATGGGTTCTTTAATTAGCATGAGTGTAGGCTCTTCTAAAGGAGGGGAACCTCTGAAGCTTGTTACTTTGAAGTTGAGGGATTTAATTGAAAGAACAAAGGAATTATCTTTCCTAACGCTAAGGATCTTGGGCATAGAAAATTCTTACCTCATAAGATGGGATGTGAGAATATAGGGATAATGCTTGGATATAGGAAAGGAAGGAATGGAGGTAGTTAGATAAAATTCAATTATATACATATGCAGAAGTAATAGATGCATCTATTCTTTTTTGGCTATGAAAAACCTAGCCAAGCATTCCTCTTCAAATCTTCATTGTTCCATCATCTCGCATTACTGAGTATAAGCTTGACGAGCAAGCTCTTCTTTATACCTATCATATCATTACTATATTTTAATATCTCTTAGATATCTTTGTAAATGTATACATATATCATTGATTCTCTTTTGAGGTTGATTAGGAGTATAAGTAGGTTTCCATAGGGGCTAAACTAGGGGAAGGTTATAGGTGCTCTCACAATCTTCATATGAGAAAATGGAAGGTACGACAATAATATTTTCATGAAATGGGGGGTGTAAAGACATATTTAAGAACCTAGATTGATTTAACTAGTATATTGTACATTTGAATATTCTAGGTTCTCTACGAATGTCTTCAACACTTGATAGCTAAGGGTAATACTGATTTTTTAGCTCTTTCTTCTAACCAGTCCCATCAAGCTTGCCAGAAACTATCATTTATATACCATTTAATATTTTCATGTAAGAATAACATATAAAGTGAGGAATTAAGTTTAGCATTATTTTTTTCTCATAATCTATAGATAAAATATATTTAGGTATATGTATATTGATGCAAAAGAAGAGAGTTAACCAAAACAAGATAAAAGTTTCTCAAATCAGGCTTTTTTCCTTGTAACCCTCCTAAAGCACTTTTTCAATTGGTTTGAAAATTACAAAATGGTTCATGGAAAAAAATTCATTTTTTTAGATACCTATTAATGGAATATATCTCCCTACAATGTTTTATGATCAATCTCCTAAGGTAAATGTACTAACTTAGCATGAACTTCTTTAAACTAGGCCTCAATTAGGTCTCTTGGGATGTAAAACTTGGTTTAGGATCCAAAATACTTAAAACATGCCAATAATATAATAAAAAACTTTATTAAAATTTATAAAAATAATACCAATCTACAAGTGCATTTTGGAGGTCTAAAATAGTGTCTAGATAGTTAAACCACAAAATAGTCAAAAACCTTAGGTAGGGTTACACATAGACCTAAAAGGTGAAAGTTTGATGAATTAAAGATCAAATGTGTGTTTAAAATATTAAAAAATATTTAATGGGGTCTATTCTAACCTAATAAAAATCTATGAATTGTAATATCAATCAATTGAATCAAAAATAAACTCATTAATTTCAATTACCATCTTGAATGTACTCATAAATACATGGTAAATAATTGTGTGAGAGAAATTTGAAGTTTGAAATAAGATTTGTTTTAAAAATTTGGTTATAAGTAATAAAAAAAGTTCCATTCAAATAATGGAAACTTTATAACACCTTTACAATCATTAAAATACTTGAAATAAGTTAAATAAACCTTTCTCACCACTAAACACTTGACTCTATCACACACAAAATTCTTAGGACCTGAATATCTCTCTTTCACACCTATAGATCAATTATAAAATTATATATACACAAATAAATATATATATATATACATATATATATATATATACATATATATATATATATATACATATATATATACATATATATATATACATATATATATATATATATATATACATATATACGTATTCAAACTTACCAATATTATAAAATGCATTCACAATATCCTTCAAAATATTTTTTCATTCATGAACATTCTTGATCTCCAAATAGTCATACACAAAAAATTGAGATATACAACCTTCCCTTTAGAAATTTAGATCTTATCTTATTTATTGTATGAATACACCTTATTATCACATTTATAATGAATAATTTTATCCTATTAGTTTAATTCAAGTCCATATAAAATCTCTAATTGAATCTTGTTTACCTCTTATGAAGGCTCATGCTTGAACAACTTGCATTCTTGGATGTTACAAAAGTTTTAAACATGAAAAAGATGATAAAAAAGGTGGTAAATCAGTAAGAAACATCCTAACACATATAATAGCCATATAAAAACCAAATTACAACCTTTTAACCAAGTAAAATCATCAATAATATGATACAATTATAGAAAGAAATTCAAAATTTTGAATTTGGAGTTTTGGCAGGAAAATGCCTAGAGAACTCCAATTCAAATTTTATGAACTCCTAAGACCTATAAATTACTCCTAAAGGATATTATATAATAAAAATACCCCCTAAATACTTTAAAAAATTACAAGATAAAATTTAATCATATGGAATGATGCTCCTATGTCATATTCCCTAGGAATAAAAAATTGACTCGTGAATTCATGTTCATACGGTCTTCAAGAGTATCTCCATGCTTGATGAATTTTTTTGTCATCATACAAGTGAAATATTTTTAAGGATTATGTTCCTAATTTAATAGCTAAGGATATTAATATTTAGCTATTCTTATCTTTTCAAATTTTTTCTCCAAGATGAGTTTAAATTCTTCTTATTTTACCTATGATAGGTGATCTGCCCACTCTTGGACTGTTATGTCTTAACTTCTAGATATTTGATTCTGAATATATCCTTCCTTATATGGATAAAAGTATAAAATATGGCATATATTATACATCCCTATGCAACTAGGTAACTCTATCTCATAGGCATTGTTATAAAACTTCCTTATAACCTTGTATGAGCCAATCTTCTTCAACTTCAATTTGTTATACTCACCTTTTGGAAACCTTTTCTTCCTCAAGTGAGCTAAGACCATATATCCAATATAAAAACCCACCTTTCTCCTCTTAAAATAAGCATGTAAATTTTAATTTTCCATATTCAAATCTAACTGCTTCTTAACTTTCTCATGCACCTCTTACATGGCAAAGGAAAACTCTTATCCCTCAACACTATTTTTCTCCATCTTTCTTATATCTCTCAACTTAAAGACTCCCCTTAGGTGCCTACCATAAACCACTTGAAATGGACACTTTCTTATGTTTCTATTGGGTGAGTCACTACAATAAAACTCTACTTGTGTAAATACTAAGTCCCATTGTTTAAGACTATCCTTTGTCAAACATCTTAACAATTTACCCAAACTTCTATTGATAACCTCAGTTTGGCCATCTATTTGAGGGGGTAAGTTGAGCTAAAGTTGAAATTGGTTCCTAAATTCTTATACAATTTTCTCCAAAAGTGTCATACAAACTTGGTATCTCTATCTAATATAATTCTCAATATTATTCCATTTAGTTTAACCACATCCTTTAAGAACAAATTATCCACATGAGTAGCATCATTAGTTTTCTTTCAAGGTATGAAATGGGCAATCTTGGAAAATTTATCCACAACAATGAAAATAGAATCATTCCATATTTTATTTATTGGAAACCCCATGACAAAGTCCATGTTAATTTATTCTCAAGGCCTATTTGGTATTGGTAATCACTAGTATACACCTGTATTAGTGCTCTTCCCCTTTACATATTGACAAACTTTTCATCTTTCCAAAAACATTATCACATATATTGTAATCTATGTTAGCATATTATTGTATTTACCTTAGGTTATTTACTAAGGTAATTTATGTTGGTTTGTTGTCTTAACCACTTTGGTTAAGAGATTAATTATTTGTTCGGTCTTTGCTATTTCATGCAAGCTAATGTAGGTTAGTTTTCTTATACCCATCTCATGCTTCACGGGTATTTCATTTGTTTGCCTATTTAATAGGCCTTCATGCTTGGTTTAATATACATTGAATATTTTCTCTGATACCATATTAGATTAAACAAAACATAAAGAGAAAATGAGATTAAGAATAGCAGAGCACTATCAGCTAAGCCCGACTCGGTGGTTGTTGTGTATGTTGGACTGGTTGACCTGTTTATTGTAATTTAGACCATATTGTCCTAAAGAGTGAATAAAATACACATTACTCCAAATTTTCTTGCATTGTGTGAATTTCCATGTGTGTTGGGATGATTTCCTGATCTTTGCAAGTGTGTGTTTGTTTTCCATTGCTAATCCTTTATTCATACAAGTTGTTGTCCACTATGTTTATGGGTTGCTTGTGCAGGTAAACACTTAAGGAATAGTTTGTAGTCCTTTTGAATCCACTATTTCATGCCAAGACCAAAAAAATTGAGGTTCACCATCATTACATTTGATAGTTGGTTACAAATGAAGACATCAGTCTCTTCTACTGCCCCACTGTAGAGCAACCAGCTGATATAATGACCAAACCACTTGGTACAGACAAGTTCATAAAATTCAGAGATAAACTTGGTCTTGTTTCTAGTTTAGTCATTAAGGGAGGGTTTTAGAATATTATTGTATTTACCTTAGGTTATTTACTAAGGTAATTTATGTTGGTTAGTTGCCTTAACCACTTTGGTTAAGAGATTAGTTGTTTGTTAGGTCTTTGTTATTTCATGAAAGCCAACATAGGTTAGTTTTCTTATACCTGTCTCATGCTTCACGGTTATTTCACTTGTTTTCCCATTTAATAGGCCTTCATGCTTGGTTTAATATACGTTGAATATGTGCTCTGCTATTCTCAATCTCATTTTCTCTCTATGTTTTGTTTAATCTAATAATCTAGGCCAATATTATTGATTAATAATCTAAGTTAAGGTATTATCAATACTATAATGATGTGCCAAACTTCCACATTATTCCTCCTTGATTAAATTATCTCTCATAGAACTCTTTGGTACACAAAGTTAAATACCTTTTAATAACAAACCATCTTGAATCATATACTCCATATAAGGATCTTTTTTTTCTATAGTAGGCTAATTAAAAGCCTCATATACATCATAAAAAACTAAATAAATTACATATAACTACTTAAATTAATCTATTCCTCCACTCTCAAGCTGAATTTCACTAACAAGCAAAGTCCTCTTACTTAGAGCATCTGCTACCTTGTTTATTTCTCCTTTATTGTGTATGATGGAAAATGTGAAGTTCATGAAATTACTCCACCCATTTAATGTTTCTTTTACTGAGCTTGGGATGGATATTTATGAATTTAAGTACATGGTTATCCATGAAGATAACAAACTCCTTTGGCATTAAGTAGTGTTTCCACTTCCTCAAGGTTTTAACCATGGCATGGAACTCAAGATCATAAGATGAATACCAATTTTTGGACTCATTTAAATTTTCACTAAATTATGTTATAGATCTTCCCTCTTGTCTTAGAACAACTCCAATGGCCACTTTGCTTTCATCACACTCAACTTGAAACACCTTGTTAAAATTAAGAAGTGCCAACACAAGTTGTTTTGTAATTTTTTTTTCAAAAACTAAAAATTTATCTTAGCTATGTTAGTCCATACAAAACTTTTTTTATCATCTCTAATATTATCAAAAAAGGGTGCATAAATCCCACTAATTTTTTTGATAAACTTATTATAAAATCTAGTTAATCCATATAAGCTTCTAACCTTATAGGTTGTCCTTGGAGTTTGCCACTCAATTATGGCCTTCACCTTGTCTTTATCAATATTAAAAACACTTTAAGAGATTATAAAACCAAGGTAAACATGCTATGTCTTTATGAAAAAACATTTTTTTAGGTTAATTAACAATCTCTCCTCACACAACCTTTGCATAACCATTATTACATGTTAAATAAGTTCCTATTTTATAGGGATGTAAATCAAGATGTCATCTAGTTATACAAACACAAACCTACCAATGAAAGGATTTAAAATATCATTCATTATCTCATGAATGTTCTTGGGTCATTAGTAATACCAAATGGCATGATAAACAACTCATATAATCCCTCATTTATATTAAAAGCACTCTTTTATTCATCTCCTTCTCTTATTATTATTTAGTGATAACCACTCTTAAGATCTATCTTAGAAAATTAGTTAGAACCACTCAAAAAATACATTAAATCATCAATTTTTGGAAGGGTAAATCTATACCTTATGGTTATCTTAGTGATTTCTCTTGAATCTGTGTACATTCTTTGATCTCTTTCTTTCTTGGGAACTAGTACATCTAGTAATGTACATGGGCTAAGGCTTTATTTGATTAATTCATTTTCTAAGAGGTCTTCTATTTGTTTCTTGATTTCTAAATTTTATTGTGGAGTCATCTTATAATACGATTTATTAGGAAAACTAATACCTAGTACAAATTCAATGTGATGATTAATTATCCTAATAGGTGGTAGCTCATTAGGAAATTCATCCACCACCATATCAATGTACTCCTCCAACATATTTTTCACTTATTGAGGTAATTCATTTAGTGTAGTGGCTATTACAATAATCCTTGGGTTTATATAAACTCTAAATCCCAACTCTTCCTATTTCATAATGTTCAATAACTCTTTATCACTTACCATCATGATAGTTGTATTGGTCTTTTGCCCATTGTCTTATTCTTTGAGAGGTAGAAATGTATGGATTATGCCATCCTTTTCTAAAGTATATCCTTTCTTTTTATCATCATGAGTATTCTTCTCATCATATTGGTAAGGCCTTCCAAGGAGAACATGGCACACATACATTGGCATTATGTCACATAATAACTTATCCTTGTATTCTCCAATCTGAAATTCTACATAACATTTCTCATTTACAAGAACTTGCTACCCCTTTTGCAGCCATGGGACTTTTTAAGGGTTTGGGTGTGGTATCTACATACACAATATTTTCAAACTTTATCAATTATTGATGCTTTATCTCTTCAAGGAACCTATCAAGTCTCAAAATCTCTGAGTGTGCACCTTACGGGGTGGATTGCGAAAGGGGTGGGTAGACCATTGGTGCTTTGAAGGATTGTTTTCCCTTTACTACCATTTTTTATCTATAAAACCATCTCCTAAAAAAATTCCCCTAATCTTTGCCTCCTATTTTACACCCTCCTCTATTAATTTTTTGCCTTCATTATCCCTTCCCTAGATTAAAATCCCTTTTTATAGTTTATAATATAATGTTGACCCCATCGACCATGTACTCTAATTAAAAAAACTCATTTACAATATACGTCCACCATTGGCTGCCCTAGAGCAAGACCTAATATATTTTTGTCAATAATAATATAGAGTCGATTGGATGGACTCTATCAGCTAAACTTTTGGAAAGGACTAGGGTTAGATTTAGTTATAAATACACATTCATTTTTTCATTTATAAAAATACAACAAAAGAAGAACATTTATATATTACACATATAATTATCCACCGTTATACTTGAGGAACATAACTTATGGTTTTAATAATTTATTTTAAGATACAAAGCTTATCTTATGGAGAAGTTTTTTTCATGCATATATAGGTTATTTAGTCTAGAGATAACTTATTGTTATCCTTACATATCACAACAACCTCTTACCAATCACCTTGTCCAAAGGATATATTGAGGCTCAAAGAGATCATATTTAAAGGTAAGTACTCCTAACGTTGTTCTTCACTTGTAAGAGTACATAGATATGCATTTGTACTTCTCTCTCATTCATTAGGATTTTGTATACATTCACATGAGTATATTTCTTCTATACATGTTTAATTTTTAAGTTTATCGCCCCTACTTTGTGACACAAACTTTGGTGAGAACTAGATTATAATTAATTTTAATTTTGTCATATATACATTAGTGAATATGAAAACATAGGACATAGTTAGGTTTATTGCATAGTTTTGCTTGACTAGTGGCTTTAAAAGCCTACCTAGTGATTTTATTATGGTAAGAGATCCATTGGCTAGGTATAGTAGATCCATCTTGATCATGACCCCAAATATATAATGTATCAATAATCAGAAGTGTAAGTAGGATTTATCTTCTCCAAGCTAGGATTGATTTATAGATTAGTTACATTTCCCTTTGTGTACATTCTAGTGAACCCAATTTGAAATCTAACCCTTGTAATTTTTCTTTCACACCATAATTTTTGTCATTATATTATATTTTTTATATTTAGATTATTGTATCAAACTAGTTGGTATAGTTCTAACTTTTTGTGTATAATTTTAGCACATAGTCATTTAAAAATGACTTTGTTATGTATGTACATGTCTTCATTAACTACAAATTATTAAATCAAGTGGTTTGAAATAGTATTTTTCTTTAGTCATAGATTATCATAAAAAATCAAAAAATTCTACTCTATCTTTTATCTTCTTATATCAACTTATAATTCAATAAATTTGGTCAAATATGTTGACTCTACTCCTTATTTCTTCTTCAGTACATAGTGTTTTGCATAACTTGGTCAAACCAGTCGACCTATTTGGAAAATTTTGAAAAAAACATTTGAGCATCATAACATAAAACTTTATAATATAAATAATATTCAATCCCACCAAGGTTCCTTTTTTCTATCTGTCATTTCATTTCTTCCTACAGGACTATTTTTAACAAGTTGGTAGTCTTCAAAATTATAACCCTATAGTTAACTAGGTCAACCTGTTCAATTTATATATATAGTTTGTCTTTTATCTAAGAGACACAGTCAACTCATTCATCTTTATTCTTAAATACCTTGATTCTACATAATAAAAATGACCCATTTGACTCTTTTATGTACTATTTACATACAGTGTCTCCTAAACTAATTTTATACTATTATCAATCAAGGAATTAACCTTTATTTGCTAGTAATTAATTCACATTTTCTTTTTGATTATTTTCATGCTTATAGTAACTCACATAGAATAAATAGGTGGTATAGTAACTCACATAGAATAAATAGGTGGTTTTTCAAATTATAATTTGAGATACACTATTTTACTCTTTTGGACACACTACCAAACCACATAACATTCAAAAATCATTAAACATTTATCTTCCCAAGGCCTACCTACTTGGATTTAATCACCAAGGGGTAAGCTGACTTGGTTTTCTAGCCATGTATAAATACATGGTTAATGGTATATATTGGAAAAGTTCCCAACATCCTTATTTCCATGGGATTGTGAAGTGAGGGGGTAGGCACTAATAACAAGCTAATGCCATTTCCAATACATATACATTCTATCCCAATCATCTTGAAACCAACTTTACATTGCCTTCTAGTTCCCTCTTTCAACCAACTCTCTTATCACATCAAAATCAAACTTTCTAATAATGTAATAACACATAGGGTGACCCATTAGTTAGCATTTAAATTTCAATTTTTTTTCACTTTGATCATTTTGTATTGTAATATAAAACTTGCATTGGCCAACATTGATGTAAGGTTTGTGTTGTGTACTCCAATTTGATCAGTCACATTGATGCAATTTTTTGTGTTTAGATTTCATTCTTACTTCAAATTATCTTAAAAAATTATATTTTTTTATAACATTGTGCTCTTAGTCAATACAATCTCTTACATACTATTATATCTTTATGCTAGTAGTACACAATCAACCTACATTCATGTGTCTTCTTATCCTCTTATTTATTTCTATGTTCAGTAGTACACAGTCAACCTACATGATTGTGTATCCTTATCAGCCTATTTA
Source organism: Torreya grandis (assembly GCA_037957365.1). Lineage (NCBI taxonomy): Eukaryota > Viridiplantae > Streptophyta > Pinopsida > Cupressales > Taxaceae > Torreya > Torreya grandis. The sequence continues at coordinate 888,822 of JARHVA010004645.1, read as the reverse complement.
TCTTTTTTGTCTACCCTACATAGTTGACATGAATGACTATGTATTCTTATCAATCTATTCTAGTTCCTTAGGTTATAGAACATAGTCAACCAATTTGACTCTATATCTTATGTTCTAATTTTATCTTTGCATCATCATTTCCTTTTAGCTTCTTTCTTTCATCATGAAATTCCTATTTGAGGAAAACATAGAGTTTCACTCATCAAATATGATGAGATTTACCAATCCCAATAGGTTTCCCCATAAACAACTAATGGATTCCAATTTATGTGAAAGCAATTTGAATATATCCACTCTCACTACTAATTACATGACTCCTCATGCATCTTCAATTTGTAACCCTCCTTTCATTTTAAAATATGAACCTAAATTAGAATACACTCTTGAAATTATTTTATTCATTAATGAGTTTCATCAACATAGGATTAAATAACCTTAAACTAATTACAATATCATGATAATCAGTCAATAAAAATAACCCCATTCACCTTCCCCTACATTCTCTCACAGATTTTGGAGAAATAACTTCTTTAGTTCTCAACCTCTTATTTTTATTTTGACTCCTCATATTATGAACTATTATTCATTGATTTATTATACCTCCATGCCAAGTATCTCTACTAACATGGTGGGTTCAACATTTAGTGGGCCTTTTTCAAGACCCATCCTTCTCAATCACTCCACTAGTACATCATGTGTTACTAATGGTAACCAGACCACTAGTGCTTCTTTCTCTTTTAATCCTTCAACTAGTGCATCATTTACTACACATGTTAATCATGATACTAATGACTCCTTATCTACCAATTCCTCTCAAGCCACTAGTACCACACATGCCACTACTAACAATGGTACCCAAGCCACTAATACCAATGCTAATGCTTTGCATATTGTATAATTAATAAAAACACCACTCAAACCCATCAACTCTTGTTGAAAAATCTTAACAAATGAATGATTTATAAGATAATAATTCCAATCAAATGATGAAAATGAAAAAACACCTTACTAACCTCCAAAATTAACCTCAATAAACTCCATTAGGATTACAAAATCAAAATTCCCTACACCCCCCTTAGGTATTCCCATAGCAACCTTATTCCCCAACCACCTCTTGTTAACAAAATGATTAAACATATTCAAAACAAACCTCTTAAACTCAAATTTACAATATATATAGGAGGTATAACACCTACCATTAGTTATAATGGATCAACTTATCCTACCTTACATTTAAATGTTTTTGGAAATTTATACAAATATTGGGTCAAATTAAACACTTTTTCTACTACAAAGCTCTTAGTGAAAACCCTCTCCAGAGATGCATTAGATTGGTATAATAAAATCAATTCTAATTATATCACTAGTTTATAAGATCTATTTAATGCTATAATATAGGATTTTTGAACTCGTGGCCTCCCTAAAAATACCTTGGCTCATTTTATGAACTACAAGCAACTTGAAATCGAAACTGCATAAAATTTCATCATAAGGTGGAAGACCTTGTCTAATAAATGTGAGCATAACATGTAATATAATAGTCTCTTTCATCTCTTCACTAAATATCTATATCCTAAGTTGTAATATTGGGTTAGGACTCTCTCTCCACAAACTTTGGAATAGGCCCTCAACCATGCTTAGTGCTAAGATTTTCTCATGTGAAGTCAAGTGCCAAGATTTTCTCATGTGTTAGTTTGAGCCATCCCAACCCCTCATGGGCACTCACATGCTCATTAAAAATAAAAATAATCATGATATCAATGATGGTTTTACTTATTCCTATGATATTTTAGAGTAAAAATTTACTCTATGTTCCATTTTATTTTTCAATCGCATGCCATGAATTTTTTTCTTCGCATACTTTGGTCTGAGATGGTGGAGTTTTGAAATAGAGCACAATATCTATCTTCCTTTTTTGATTCATTTTTGTGTAAGTGTCAGGGTAAAGTGGAATCTAACAAGTGTTGTCCTCTGAGGCATCTTTTCTCAAGTGGAAATGCCAAGTGTCATCATCCGAGAAACCTTTCGTATTTTATGTGAGTTGGTCAGAATGTGCCACATATCTCACAATGACTCAGTGGAATGTGCCAAGTGTCAGCGTCTGTAGTTACATATTGGCACCTATGTTTCATCTCTTTTTGGTGAAATATTTTAACAAGCTAAGTATTAGGATCCAACAAAAAGTGCCAAGTGGCAGTCAAAGGTCTCAGTTTTGCTTTTCTAAAAGTGATGGATGCTGCCACGTATTCTAGAAAAAGAAAGCAAAAGCCACCATGTGTCATGGTCTGAATTATCTTCATCTTTGCTTCACTGATATAGCAAAGACCATGGTGGGTCCCAAGTTTTGTGTCTAAATCAAGTAGAAGCCACCAAGTGTCGCTATCCATGTAAATGAGAAATGAAACCCATTTGTCTCTATGGTATAAATAGGGTAAACAAAAAATGCCATGTGTCATCTTTTGAAAGTTTTAAAAAGGGTTGCTAAAAGGAGTGGAGACCACCACGTAACCCCAGATGAGTAAAGCAGAGATTGCCACATATCTTTTGATGAAGTAGTGGAGATCAACACCTATCCTTATGCCCCTTTTCAAAGTTTCTCAGGTAAGAGATGTAGTAAGTCTTATTTTTGTTAAGTTATTAAGTGTCAAAGAAGTGGATTGCGAGAGGTGTCAAAGTTAGAACATTCCTAAGCAAAGATATATTAAAAGTTGAAGTAAAGCGAAAAGTGCCACGTGTCTTCGGTAAGTGTTGTGAAACATGCCAAGTGTCATTCTCTAGTGTCTCCTAAGAAATAAGAAGATTTTTAGGGAATTGACTAAGTGTCCTCTTTCATTTAATAGAATAGAGCATCTTGTGTATCTGTTTCAGCAAGCAATCTTTAGGGAAATAGAACATTTCAAAATCTAATGACTATCTTCTGATAGACACTTCTAGCTCAGTTAGAGTTCAATTTGGGTCGTAAGTTTGGGAACATGTAGACAATTTGGAGGGAATCCGAGGCTATAAAGATAAGTGCAGGGATCACCAAATAAGATCATATACTGAGAGAGAGAATTTTATGAGAAAATTATTATCAAGAGTTTTAGACTTTCTAGAGTTGTGATTAGGAATATCATTTGCCTTTATTCTATTTTCTTAAGTTGTAAATTTTATGTAACTGTGCATGTTTTTGTGCCTTTTATGTGGCTAGAGAATTAATAAGAAGATAGAGTTTTGTGCCTTTGTTGATGTTTCCTATATAATTATGAAAGTAGTCTAAGTTGTGAGCCTCTGTTTCTATTGTTTTTATCTTTTACATTGATCATGCCTCATATGTTCTTTAATGTAATTGAATCTTACATATAGTTTCACTATGCTTAGGATTAAGGATTAAAATTACATTTAGGTGCATCACCATAGTTAGATTTTCTTTCTTTGCATTTGTGTTTCTATTTAAATTCCTATCCCTTTTATCCCCAACACTTGATAAAAAGAAGAGACCAAATTCTTAAAAATTTGTAGGTTGTTTCAAGTCACATGTCCCACATCTTGAAACTTCCCATTGTTGGTGTTTAAAACAAAGTGAAATTTTAAACATCAACAATTTTTGGCATGCTTGGTGGGACCAATCTTGAAATTTCTTTCAAGACCGTATGAACCAGAGAGCTACAAGGAGTCCCAGCTGTGGACCAATAACCAGATCTCAATCTACTGTAAATCTAGGTATTCTTGTACCACCTTTGGTAACTAGTCCAAGAAAGAGAGTCGATCATTTTATACCAATACCGAGAGTAAATATGGGAGCCCCTATTCCCCTAAGGAATTATGTAAGTTGGAACATTGGTAGTCCTCTGATCCTCCCAGTACCACCAGCTACTTGGGATCCTATCCCAGTAAATGCCTTGAAAGCTCTACCCAAATTTAGTGGGCAAGATTCTAGAACACTTGAAGAACATCTTCAAGATGTATCAGATGTCTATGCTATACACATTGTCACATAGTAGAATGTGGCTATAAGGTTATTAGTAGCTTCTTTTAAAGGAAAGGCTTTGGAATGGTATCGATCTTTGACTCCCAATTCAATATCTACATGGGATGAGCTTGGAGATCTTTTCTTTGAAAGATTTCAAGAAAAAGGTGATAAGTCTTCTTTGTTGTAGCAATTGATTACCATTTAAAGGGCACCACAAGAAGTAATGACTGACTTCAACTCCAAATTTCAAAAGACTTGGGAAAGGATTCCTATTACAGCTAGACCATTACTAGGTATGGATATAGTGTTTTATCTCAAGGCTTTAAATTTGGATATATCTGTTATGATTTAGTCACTTGGAGGTTAGACTCTACCAAAAGCTTATGACTATGTAGTTAGAGCTAAAAATAATTTGATAGATGCTAGAAAGTTGCCCCCAAGGCCCCCCATGCCCATGTTTCTAGAAATTTCCTTGCCATTACCTCAAGAAGTGCCTAAATCCATAGCTCCACCTGTATCTATGTATCAATATCCTCAACCACCTGTGAAAGAACTTGTCCCTGCTCAGTCATCTGAGATGGATGATATCAAGAATATCTTAAGGACATTTTCTAATGAGTTGATTAACATAAAGAGACAACAAAATCCTTACCCTAGGCCTCCATATCAAGGGCATCAAGGAAATATATTTTCATCACAGCCTAACCAATATCAGGGTCCTCAAAGGCAAAATAACCCTTAGCCAGCAAACTAAATAATTGCAGTCCCTACCCCCTCACAGGTTGTTCCCCCAAATTCAAATAGAGAAATGGTTCAAGGGTAAAATAATTATGTAGACAACACCAATGCCTGGTGTTTTCCTTGTAATAATTCTCATGCACCTAAATATTTCCCCATGGGTAACCTACAACAAAAGGTGGCAGAGCAAAGAATAATAGAGGGACAATCTACAAGCACTAGTGACAATCAGGCCTACTAATCTCTTAGTATGCGAAATTTAGTCCTAATGGCTTAGATACAAGGGATGTATCTACAACAATAGGAAGAAATAGCCTCTGAACATGCTCTATTTTTTTGGGTTGAAGATGAATAATAGCATTTTTGAATGAAGCTTCTGCTTCCAAGAAACCAGTAGTGCAATCAGACTACTATACTAGGTCAAAGAGAAGAATGATGGAATAGCCTGAAGCTACAAATAGTCAAGCTATGGAGAATCTTCCATTTCAAGGTCAAAGAAACATAGTCATTAGACAAAAAGTACCTCAGCCAGTGCAGAGCCAAGTAATTCCTACACACATTCAAGAAAAAATGAGATATCCTTATTTTCAAAGAGCTTAAGCATTGGGACCAATGAATGTGGTAGATCAATTAAAGAAGACTCTAACACAAGTATCAATATGGGACATACTAGCTATTCTTAAACAAAAGACACTATTACAAGAGGCTCTATAAGGCCAAGCAATGCCTAAGCATGATGGCACCAAAGAAGGACTTGCTAATAAAGAAAAACTCAAGGACACAGTTCCTCTAAAGACAACAGCCTTTGTGAATGATGCAGCACAAGTAAATCCAAACCAGAGCCTTTCTATTTGACTCTGATAGTTGGAAAGAAACTCTTACATAATGCATTGATAGATTCAGGAGCTAGTACTATAGTGATGTCTAAGAAAATAGATGATGCTTTGAAAATAAAATATGAACCCTTTACAAAAGGAGTTATGCAGTTAGATGGTAAAACAGTACAAATAATAGGGATAATTAAACAACTCCCATTATAGTTATATACATGTCCCAATATAATTGTCAACCAAGATGTAGTAGTCATAGATATACCTCCTATTTTTGGTTTATGTTTATCTAGATACTTTATAGAAAAAATAAGAGGATATATGTCTCTTGATTGGTCTCACCTCATCCTGAGAACCAGATACGGTTCAAAGATGAAAATTCTATCTAAACCACTATCAAAAGATCATATCACCAATTAACCAACATCAAAATTAGAGGCAGATCATGTTAAATAAGGAAGAAAAGAATTTTGTTGAAGAGTTAGGCGACTAGATTGAGCATGATCAAGAAGAAGAAATAACCAGTTGTTGGTTATGATGCATAGCGACCCATATGGGAACTATGACTCTACTGGTCTAGGCACATATGTTATTTTTAATGAGGACCATGAAATCCTAAATGTTTTAAGGGAAGAGGCACCAACTACTCAAAATTCAAAAATCTGGACCTTAAATTTTGATAGGGCTATAAGTAAACATGGTGTTGGAGCAAGAATTTGTCTTACTGCTCCAAATGGTGAGAAAATTTTAAGGGCTATTCATTTCCAATTTTCTTGTACTAATAATGATGTTGAGTATGAATCTTTAGTACATGGGCACCTGTTAGCCAAGAAAAAGGGAATAATGAATCTAATAGTAAAAGGAGATTCAAAATTAGTAGTAAAGCAAATTAGAGAAAAGGCAGCAGCCAAAAATGTAAGAATGAGACCCTACAGACATAGGATTTGGGACTTAATAGAAGATTTTGAAGCTTTCAATATTGAGATAGTCTCTAGGGGTCAAAATTCTGAAGCTGATAGGATGGCCCAAATTGGCTCACAATTTGATCCAGCAATTGGCCTATTAATTAACAATGAGTCAGTAAAAGCTATAGTGAGGCCGACTATTCTAGACAATGATGAGAATTGGCAAGTATTTGAAAATGATTCTTAGGTACTCTCATTCTTAAAACAATCAGATGAGTTTGTTGATTAGTTGCAAACCAAAATTGAGGAAGCATATAGAGATCAAATTATAAAATTGAAGACTAATAAGCTCCCCAAGGGCTTGATCACCTTAGAAAACTTATTTGATCCAGAGGATGTAAGCCTAGAGAAGAAAAGGTTCCAAGTAGACAAAGCATATTATTCTGAAATAGAGGTGAGTCAAGGGAAAAAACTAAAAGTTGGAAATTCTGCAACTCAAGTGGAAAAAGAAAGACTAATTGAATTGTGAAAAAAATATTATAGTCATAGCCTGGAGCTATAAAGACCTTCATGGATACAATAGAGACATTATTCAACACATAATAGAACTAACTAAAGGATCTAAGCCCATCAGATAGAAATAGAGGCCAGTAAATCCAAGGATTGAGGCTCTAATGGTAGATGAGTTGTAAAAACTTTTAGATTTCAAAATAATTTTTCCAATCAGGCACTCAACCTGGGTATCAAATCTAGTACCATTTAGGAAAAAGAATGGAGATGTAAGACTGTGTAGATTTTAGAGATCTAAATAGAGCATCTCTAAAAGATCACTATCCCTTGCCCTCCATGGAACAAATTCTACAAACTGTGGCTAGATCAGAGATATTTCTTTGCTAGATGGTTTCTCTAAATACAATCAGATTTGGTTGGCTGATGAAGACCAGTACAAAACTACTTTTACTACCAAATGGGGAACATTTGCATATGCTAAGATGTTATTTGGCCTATCAAATGTAGGAGCCACCTTGCAAAGAGCTATGGATGTAGCCTTTGGGGAACTTATAAATAAAATCATCCTAGTTTATCTAGATGATCGCACTATTTTTTCAAAAAATGTTGTTGATCATTTTGATCATTTAGAATCTGTCTTTATGAAATGTCAGGATTTTGGAATATCACTGAATCCCAAGAAATGCATCTTTGTTGTGCCTCAAGGCAAACTATTGGGACATATATTATCTAAAGAAGGAGTTTCCATAGATCCTAAAATAATTGAAGCTATAATGAACCTACCTCTTCAAGTAAATAAAAAGGTAGTTCACTCCTTCTTGGGAAAGATTAATTTTGTTAGTAGGTTCATATTTGATTTTACAGGCTTGGTGAGACCAATAACACTCTTGTTAAAGAAAGAGCTGCTTTTAAAATGGACTACAGAAGCAAGGTAAGCCTTTGAAGAGGTCAAGAAGGCTATCTCAATAGCCCTAGTACTAAAAAAACTTAGATTTTTCCAAGCCTTTTGTAATTTATGTCTATGGAGGAGAGTTAAGTATTATTGTTGTCTTAACCCAAAAGGATGATAGACTAGAGGAAGAACACCCAATAGCCTTTTTCTCAAGAACTCTCAGGGATTATGAAACTAGGTACAACTTTGTAGAGAAACAAGCATTTGCCATGGTAAAAGCCCTCAAGAAATTTAGGCATATGGTATCAGGGAGCAAAATTTTGATACTTGTAGCTCACCCAAGTGTCAGAGAATACATCATGGAGGGAGAAATTACTAAGAAAAGAGCCAACTAGATTATTAAGATCCTTGAATATGATGTAGATGTCAGACCCACTAAGTTAGTTAGAGGCAAGGGTTGTACCAATATATGACCCAAGGGCTTGAAAAGATGATACCTAAAGAGACAAATTCAGAAGGAGAGACAGAGATGGTGTTAAAGATACAAGAGGTTGATCAGGAATCCTGGGTCACAAGCAAGATTCATTTTATGAAGTATGGAATTTATCTAAGAGAACTCCCTCAAAATAAGAGAAGATACTATAGGATATAAGGAGTTCATTTTGTTTTAATTGAATAGGTCCTTTTTAGAAGAAATTATGATGGTAAATTGTTAAGATGTGTAGAAAAGGCTGAGGCTAAGAAAATACTACACGAGATGCATCATGGAATATCAGGGGGGCATTTTTTTGGAAAGACCATAGCCATAAAGATAAGTGAGGCAAGATATATTTGGCCTACTTTATTTGCAGATTGTTATCAGTTGGTTAAAAAATGTCAATCTTGTCAATATTACATGGGGATGAGAAGGAATGCAGCAATGCCCCTTAGTCATATAATTGCGGATGAACCTTTTGCTCAATGGGGTCTTGACTTCATTGGAATGATAAATCTAGTGTCTAGTATGGGCCACAAATGGATATTAACTGCCACAGATTACTTCACCAAATGGACCAAGGCAGTCCCACTTAAGGAAGCAACAGAAAATGTGAACCTAGATTTTCTAGGGAGTATCACTACTCGCTTTGGGGCTCCTCACACCATAATTTTAGATAATGATAAAGCATTCTTGGGGTCTAAAGTATCTGAATTTACATTAAAACATGGAATATATCTGAAAACTTCTTCTAACTATTACCCTCAAGGTAACAATTTGGCAGAATTGACTAACAAGAACTTGATTAGACTCATAAAAAGAGTAGGGGCTGATCATCAAAAAGAGTGGCATAAAGTGCTTAATTTGGCACTATGGGCTGATAGAATCATGCCTAAATAGGTGATCAAAATGTCCCCATATGAATTGGTATATGGAACGTCTACTGTAATCCCCTTAAACTTGGAGATCCCTACCCTCCAGCTAATCAAACAAATTGAAATTGAGGAAAATGGCCCCATGCAAGTTAGACTTGCGGAGCTTTTGGAAGTTCAGAAGAAGAGGGATACAGCCCATGATTCATTAATTAAGCATCAGGGAATGGTTAAGGACTATTTTGATAAAAGGACTTTGAATCCTCATTTTGAGGTAGGCTCAATTGTTTTGAAATCGAATGCAAGAGCCGCCAAGCCAGGTCAGCATACTAAACTTGAAGCATTATGGACTGGCCAGTATAAAATTCATGCATGTAAGCAGAAGAATTCATTCAAGCTAGAATCAATGGAAGGAGAACCTAAAGAGATTCCTATAAATGAAATCTATTTGAAGCATTTTAGTTAACTTAGGTCTCTAATGTATTATAGTTAGATAGTTTCCTATTCCCGTATTACTTTGTTTTCCTGCTTTTCTTTTAAATAAGTGTTCTTTGAACATATTTTCGATGGCTCAAAAAGTTTTTTAAATTCTTCAAATTCTCGACACATTGAATTTTTCCAAAATCTTTAAAAATATCCAAGGTACCTTGTGCTACCACTTGTATAACGTGCCTATCTCACTGTCCTAGGAAGATTGAGTAGGATTTGCTAATGATTATCTGAGTTTAATGTCGTTTGAGACTTGATAGGTCAATAAATACCTCTTAGCAAGAGTTAAAGTTTACAAATTCTCAAACATTCCTGCATTTGCAAGAAAATGTCATATTCCTTGCAATTTTTTAGTCCCTAGTAAACTTCCTTCAATGAAACTGTTTCTATTTTGTAAAAGGTTCATACAAGTTACCACAGAGAAGATATAGAGATGGAGGAGGCACAATATTCACAACAAGGAGCTGGGATGTATGAATCCCTTGATAATTTTCTTACAAGTAAATCATATGCTTCAGCTCCTGTGCAGCCATTGAAGACCTATCCACAGACCAAGTTTCCTAAAGCTGATCAAGCAAGTGACCTAGTGAAAATAAAAGATTATGCAGATGGCATCATGGACCCAATTCTATAGAGAGCTAGTAGAAAAATTCTTAGAGAAGGGGCACATCAAAGGTGTTTATAGAGGGCCAGATTAAGGCAATATGAAACATTCACCATGAGGATATGGACCTCACAACTGGCTCAATTCATTGTCCCATCTGTGCATCCATACTTTGACCTTGTCAAATTATGTGTAGACTTGTTCCATGCACCTTCATGTACCATTAAATGAGGTTCATTCACAGTGCAAATCACATCACAAGCTATCAGGGATATGTTAGCCCTACATCATGATAGTATAGTTATGTTTCCAATTGTTTCTAAAATGCAAAGAACATGGGCAAGCATCAACACTCAGTCAAGGTTCCTGAGATTTGAATTAAAAATGGGTGATGATGACACTACAGTACCCACAGTCCCTACCCCAAGAGCTCAATTCACCTAGGCTAGCCAAGATGCATTGTCAATAATGGCTTTCATATTTGGCATGAAAGATGATATGGCAGTTTATGTAGAATAAATGCTTATTCTCTTTAGGCTGAAGACTGTTGATAAAACTTAGGAGTATAGGCTTGACTTTTCTGAACAAATTGCTTTCTCAATGGTAGAACAACTGGCCCATTTCAGATCAAAAGGAGTGTTCATGTATTCTTCCCATTTGTTCCATCTCATGCTTTTTCAGAACTCTGAACTCTTTTCCCAACATATGTATCTTAATATGTATGACCTATATTTTGATCTCTAAAGGACCATCCCTATGTCTGCATGGACACACATTTTGTCAAAGACTAGTGACCCATATGAGTTTTGGGAATTATTTTTTACCCCTACTTTTTACCACCTCAGTCCCAAACTAGTTATGAATAGATTATTCTCAAGTGTTTCAAAACTTCTGGCCAGTTGCCCAATTCCTTACGATTTCTATTTTGGATCCCACCATATCATTATAAGAGTCCATGGTTTTTGTGGGGAACTAATATTGCTACCTAAGATTTTGAATCTTAGGTTAGCATTCCTAGAGGTTACCAGGTAGGTCTCCATAGTTGACAATGAATTTGGTTTTGGGAAGAGGAAAAGAAAAATGTATGATCTTTTGTGGATAACAACAAGCATAGTTTTAGAAACCAGAGACACTGAAGTTGTGTTGCTCAAAAAGCTAGCCTTTCTGGGTTTCCTTTTAATAAAGGATAAATGGGTTTATGACCCAAATGATTTCATAGCTTCCTGGATAAGAAATAATAGAGTCATGATCGGAATTGCACATGAGGGCCACCCTTTTTGGGAAACCAAGAAAAATCCTAGGGAAGACACTCCTAGATTTTATGTTGAGTAAACAGACTTGCTCTTTCCACAAAATAGACCCTAGGAGACATTCTATGTTAAGCAGAGAGATTATGATCCTAAAATCAGTCTGACTTCTGGTTTAAGGAGGACATTAAAGAATAAATATTGGGATACTAAGAAGATAGAGGCCTATTGGAAATATAGGTAGGAGATTTGTCAAACAACCCATTTCTTTAGGAATGTAGACATAGATGAGAGATGGAAAGAATGATGGGATGAGTGCCATATCTCCCTTATATCTAGCCCAAACACAAATAATTTTCCAAATTTAGGTGAAGAGCAGGAAGCTAGGGCTAGGTCAAGCCAAGAGTCACAAGCCTCAGAGCAAGCTGCAACTAGAGTAATTGAATTAGTTTGGCCTCAATCCCTTATCGCTATAGAAATGCAAAAAAGTGTGGTTCCTCCACCATCACAAGCTTCCCCATCAGTCTCGATTATAGATATTCCTAGATCCCCACAAGCATCATTTAAAGGAGCAAAAATGCAGCTAGAAGAAGAGACACCCAAGAAACGAAAGAGAGTGTAGTTTCTATTTGCTTCAGAAGAGGAGATGGACACCCCATAGTGCTAATTACAAGGTACTATAATTTTTCCTCATGTGAGTATTATTCCTCCCTCTCCTCAATCTATTTCTTCCCCTGCTACTTCTTCCATTCCCATTTCTCACTTTGTCCCATCTATGCCATATCAGGATTTAACATTACCTCATTTCTCCCCTTTTATTCCTAAGAAACCTTCCCCTCAGATTACCCATAGCCAACAATTGGCTATTCAATATGGTCTACCACAAGGACATCCTTTTGTGGGTGGGCACAATACCTCTCCTTCTACCTTCCAAACCCAAGAAGATGTTGCTAGGAAGGCAAGGGAAGCTCGAGGAGAGAAAAAGAAGATTAAGGAGAATAAAGCTTTGGCCACACCCTATTTGCGGTCACAATTTGACCCCATCTAGTAGCAATTGATGGTGACTCATTTGTCACAAAATGTAATAAAGCCAATGGAACAAATTCATTCAGAAGATTACTCGATGAATGTTGTGGCCATAAACATGTCCCTCTTTAGGACACAAGACAAAATTGAGTTGCTGACTAAATCCACTTCTATAGTTACTAAATACTACTTGAAGATATCAATAAGGCTATAGAAAATGGAAGCTAAGCTAGCCAAAGAAAAGGTAAACTGTAACAGTTTGACCTCAGAGATCAATAATAAAAATTATGAAATAGAGAATCTAAATAAACAATTTCAAGATATTGTTTCTCTTCAGACTCACCAGGTAATTAAGGCCCAAAATGATTCTTTAAAGGTAGGGCTCACACAGGTAAAGGATGTGGTGATGACCCTTAGGCGTGAAAAAGTAGCATTGCAAGAAAAGTGTAAGGAACACCTATTGCAGGTTACCTAATTGTAATACAAGTTGCTAAGTGAATAGAATAGTACTACGGCTATACAAGCCCAATTACAAGCAGAGCAACAAAGAGCAGCACAATTGACACTAGAGCTAGTCAATAGGCCAAAGAGTGTTAGAGTATTAAGTTTGGTAAGGGAGCTATACAAATCCATGTGGAAGAGAATCTCTTCATAGATTAATCAGCTCAGACCTTCTCTCACCTTCCTGCTAAATGCACAAAAATTGTGCAAAAAGGTGGAAAGTTCAGTTATAAATACTCTGGCTACAGTCTCTGAGAGAGTAATGGACTCGCAAGCGTTGATGCAAAAGCTTTATGATGCAATAGATGAAACATTGTCAGCAGCAAGAATTAATGATAGAATGATCACTGTTGAGTGAGTAAATGAAGTTCTTAGTTGCAATACCATAGCCAATAGTTACAATGAGCTTCTAGATGTCATGAAGGAAGGAATTAGTGAAATGAAATAGCATGTTGAAGATCTAGTACAATTAGGTTTTCCTTCTCCATTTCTTAATGACAATATCGTGATGATGGTAGAAGAAATTGAACTGTTGTTGTTCGCCAAATAGAATGATCAAATAGTTCTCCAGGATCTAAGGGATGATTCATCAGTCCCTGAAGTAAAAGTTGTCTTGGTTCTTGTTTCCCAGCTCGAATTCAAATTAAAGGCTACTATTCAAATTTTGCAAAATTTTTCACACAAGGATATCATTAACCTTGATTTAGCCTTCAATGAATTACATAATAATCAAGGGTTATCTGATGAAGAGTGGTCCACCTATCAAATAGCATTATTAAAGCTATGATTTTGAAATTTTGATCTAGCGGGAATTGTGGTTTTTTTTTAGCAGGCTCAAAAGTCTTGTGGGTCACCAATAACTATAGAGTAAAAATTTATTCTACGTTCCTTTCTATTTTTTAGTTGCACATCATGAATTTTTGTCTTCGCATACTTTGGTCTGAGATGGCAGAGTTTTGAAATAGAGCATGGACTCTATCTTCCTTTTTTGATTCATTTTTGTTTAAGTGTTAGGGTAAAGCAAAAGCTGACAAGTGTCATCCTCTAAGGCATCTTTTCTCAAGTGGAAATGCCAAGTGTCATCATCTGAGGCACCTTTCATATTTTTTGTGAGTTGGTCAGAATGTGCCATGTATCTCACAATGACTTAGTAGAATGTGCCACGTGTTAGTGTTCATGGTTATATATCGACACCCACATTTCATCTCTTCTCAGTGAAAGATTTTAACAAGCTAAGTATTAGGATCAAGCAGAAAGCACCAAGTGGCAGTCACAAAAGGTCTCAATTTTGCTTTTCTAAAAGTGACAAAAGCTACCACATACTCTAGCAAAAGAAAGTGGAAGCCACCACATGTCATGGTCTGAATTATCTTCATCTTTACTTCACTGATATAGTAAAGATTGTGGTGGGTCCCAAGTTTTGTGTCTAAAGCAAGCAGAAGCCACTAGGTGTCATTGTCCATGTAAATGAGAAATGAAACCCATTTGTCTCTATGGTATAAACAAGGTAAAGTAGAAAATGCCATGTGTCATCTTCTATAGGTTTTTAAAAGGGTTTCTAAAAGGAACGGAGACCACCACGTAACCCCAGATGAGTAAAGCAGAGATTGCCTTATATCTTTTGATGAAGTAGTGGAGATCAACACCTATCCCTATGCCCATTTCCAAAGTTGCTCAGGTAAGAGATGTAGTGAGTCTTATTTTTGTTAAGTTATTAAGTGTCAAAGAAGTAGATTGTGACAGGTGTCAAAGTCAAAATGTTCTTGAGCAAAGATATTGTAAAAGTTGAAGTAAAGCAGAAAGTGCAACGTGTCTTCGGTAAGTGTTGTGAAACATGCCAAGTTTTGTTCTTCAGTGTCTCCTAATAAATAAGAAGATTTTTATGGAATTGACTAAGTGTCCTCTTCCATTTTATAAAATAGAGCATCCTATGTATCTATTTCAGCAAGTGAACTACAGGGAAATAAAATGTTTCAAAATCTAAGAACTATCTTCTGATAGACAGTTCCAACTCAGTTAGAGTTCAATTTAGGCCATCAGTTTGGGAATACATGGACAATCTGGAGGGAATCCAAGGCTATAAAGAGGAGTGCATGGATCACCAAATAGTATCAGATACTGAGAGAGAATTTTTTGATAAAATTATTGTCAAGAGTTTTAGACTTTCTAGAGCTGTGATTAGGAATATCATTTTCCTTTATTCTATTTTTTTAAGTTGTAAATTTTATGTAACTGTGCATGTTTCTGTGCCTTTTATGTGGTTGGATAATTAATAAGAAGATAGAGTTATATGCCTTTTTTGATGTTTCCTGTATCATTACAAAAGTAGTCTAAGCTACGAGCCTCTATTTCTATTGTTTCTAAGCTACGAGCCTCTGTTTCTATTGTTTCTATCTCTTACATTGATCATACCTCATCTTCTCTTTCATGTAATTGAATATTACATATAGTTTCACTGTGCTTAGGATTAAGGATCAAAATTACATTCAGGCGCATCACCATAGTTAGATTTTCTTTCTTTGCATTTGTGTTTTTGTTTAAATTCCTATCCCTTTTCCCCCCAACACTTGATATAAAGAAGAGACCAGATTCTTAAAAATCTAGAGGTTGTTTCAAGTCCCATGTCCCACATCTTGAAACTTCCCATTGTTGGTGTCTGAAACAAAGCACAATTTTAAACATCAATATATATCATTCATAATATTTAAGTTATTGTTCCAAAACCTATTCTAGAGTAACCTTCCCCTTTAAACCACACCCTTAATCATCAAATTTCACAAGTAAACAACATCAATGTTAAAAATCTATTATCCTTAGTACAAACACAAAATATTATACCAAGGCCAATTTCATGACATCTTGACCCCACTCACCCTATGAAATCATGGTATGATCCAAATAAATTTTGTCAGTTTCATGCTAGTTGGGGTCACTCTCATGAGACTTGTTGACAATTGTTTAACCTAGCAATGGATTTCCTCATTGGTCAAAAATTTTATCATGATTCACTCATTCATAAATGCTAACAATCCTATGACATTACCTTCAAAACTCATGAAACTAAAAATAAAAATCAAGTTTTGAATCAGGCTAATGCTTGTTTAGCCATCTATAAATACCCTCTTCCTAACTATTAAGACAATAATAACAAGCATACTCCTTCCACCAATAATGTTGAAAGTATTATAGACCAAGAACCCAAAGATAATGTGGTAAATATGACTAATGTGTGAAGGGTAGTTTTATTAATTGATTCTAATCCTACACACATGCACCAATCATCTCAAACTTTTTGTGTTATCCAAGATTCCTCCCAAACTCATCTAATAGACTTGGGGAAGGAGGACCTTATCTTTTTCAAATAACAAATTCCAAAACATCCATAAGATAACACCTCTCATACCATTTCTAGAATTTCCCCAGCCTACCTACCCATTGATAATATTATTCAAACTTTTAATACCACTTATTAAAATCAATCACAAGACAAACCTCAATTAACTACCCCACCATCTAAAGATAATGAACTAATTTTTTCCCAAACTAAATTGACCATGTCTTATCAACACAAGTTTGAATTCATTTATAATCCTCCTTCCCAGGAGATCCTTCACCATTATGCACCATTTTATAATATTCCACTCAGGGTTATGATAAATGGGACCACATCATAGATCTGACCAATCTCCCATTTCAAATCCCCTCTCTTGAACTCATGCAAACTTTTATGCATCCTCTTAACTTCCTTATACAGATATTATTCAAAATGAACGTCCCCCATTATCCCATAGAATGATGTGAAGAAAACTTATCTAGGTTAGGAGATAGTATCATGAAACAATGTGAAGATATGTCTATACATGTCTATAAAACAATGGACACTTCTCTTTCTCTCAAATTTCCTATTACTTCTATGATCCTAGATAAGATTCTAATTCTCATAGATAATCCTCCACTCTTTATAAGCATCCAAATTGGTGATATTAAAGTCAAGCATGATTTTATGAATGAGGTTTTAGGTATGTGTGTTGCTTCCCTAAACTTCATTAAAACCCTTAGATACTCTGAGTGTAATCTTAAGTCCACCTACAACACATGTCAAGGTTATGATCAAAGGCAAATGCCTTATTTAGTCTATGTGTGGATCATTATTACTATTTCTCTTGTTACTATTTGAGTGAAGGTTATGATATTTAACTTTCCCCATTCCATCAATATTTTGCTTAGTGTGCCTTGGACTCATTGCATAAGGGTTGTCACCTCTTTTGCTTGCCAATGTGTCAAGTTTCCCCATAATGGTGTTATCTATAGGATTCAATGATACACTAATCCTTTGCATTCTAAATAATTACAAGACTATTATGTATTCATAATTAAAACCCTTGAGCCCTTTCCAAGTTTTCCATTCTAGGAATCTCAACATTTTAATTTCCCTATCAACTCTACATGAGGTTATTATGGTCACCCCAAAATCATTGGGAACATACTACCTAACCTCTTAAAATTTGATGATGATGATGGAAATGATATAAACCTCAAGATCAAAACTTTGTAAATTTCTCCTCATCTCATTACCCAGCTTCTACCATCTTTAAAGCTATGTTCTCATCAGCCACCTATCAATGATATAATATGGTCTCAACTAAGACACAAAATTCTATTCATCATGCCACTTATAATGTGAAGGTCATACCTACATTCACTATTGATATTCATACACCTGACTATGATGATGGCTATAATTTTGATGATCCATTTCTAGGAGTTCTTATCAAGCCTAGAGAAGATGAGATCCTTCATTTTTTTATTCTTTATTTTAGTCTTTCAGTTGATCTTATCGTATTCTATCCTATATAGTTCTTAATTTTAGTATTAATAATCTTATTCATATGGCAGAGATGGTGCATTTGCATATCATACATCTAATTTATGAATAACATAGTAGAAACATGCTTATGGATCATGCTATGACTCGTCCCTATCATTTTTCTAAATACTAGGATCCCTATAGCCTTTTTTACCCTAAGATGTTTGCTATTGTCTTTAATCCCTCTATGCATCCTTCTCCTGCCACAAGTGAGCATAGTCCAAATCCTATTCTTACTCTACCTTTAGCTAAGTATCTTCTTAGTTTTATTTTTTTTGCCTTCAAACAAGCCTCACCCAATCTGTCCACCCACCATGGCTCCCATTGGTGATGGCCTTCTGCCTTTATTTTAGCTTTAACCCTTTCCTACCCAATGGGATGATTAGTCGTACTATAAAATTCATATATTTGTCATTTATTATACTCAATATTTCTAGTTATACTATCCTTCCCTAGATTTTGCTTCTACTCCCTCTATTAGTAAAATTGTAAAGTCTACTAACAAGTGTATCTATTACTTTCATGACATTGATAATCATACCTTCACCCATTATTAAAATATTTGACAATATATCGAAACATTACATCCTACCCTTGCTCAGCCTATAGATAAGGCTATAACATTCCAAAATATGGAAAAGGATATTATCTATGGTACCAATGTGATACAAATCAAACTAATCATTATTTCACCTCTGAACAACATCTTTAGGATCACCTTATGACCATTTTTGTGCCTATTATTCCTCCTCTCATAAGTCACCCATAAAATAATGTTGTTGGGGCCAACATACCCTCCATTTTTGAAAATTGGGACCCTTGAGAAACCCTAATAATTTAACATGAAATATGGCATGATAAGATCATTTGTAGAATGTGAATATCACCCACATTATCAAAATAAAGATTACTTGGTTATGTTTTTCTTTAATTTTGACTAGCATTGCTAATGAATGGTCTTTATTTCTTTTAGTTACAAGTTCCATGGTGTTTGTCATAAGAAATTCATGTTCCATAAACTTGGTAAAAACCTCATTTAAAATTTGAATACTGGTGGGAACCTTTTTAAAAGTCCATTTTAGACCTAATGTAGAGTTCATATTTTAATCTTAGTCATGTTTTTTAACATGACTAAAACTTAACATAGAATGTTTGGTCCCCTTTGTTATTTTCCCCTTTAAATTTCCTATTGTGCCTAGCAAATATTTATTTTTTTGGTTCCCTTTTAATATTTCATAACTTAACCTAAGGTTTTAACCCTATGGCCCCATTGTATTTATTAATACAAATTAGACCTTAGTCTTAACATCTTAACTTAAGTTTCAATTCCCTAAGTCCAATTTTATGATAGCTTAGTCCCTTGTTTATGCCTTTGCCTAAGGTTTTAATATGAAGGCCCTAAAATATTTATTAATAAAATTGGGACATTATTCTTAACACATTATCCTACTTATTTTATCACCATGATTATAACTTAACTTCCTTGCATGTTGAAGGATTTAACAAACCTCACTTCATCTTGACATTTGATCTAATAGAGCAAGAAAATCCTAATCTTTGACTTAAAAAACATGCAACTCACATGAACTAATGGTTTATGTTTTGTGATGGGGATATGATTAGATGGTATGAGGAAATCCTGATAGAATCTTGTACATAACCCCTCAGACCAATCATATTTAATCCCTCAGATCATGATCAACAGTTCTCACTTACTTATGAAGACTTGATTGGATGGATTGAGGCATAATTATAAAGTCAAAAGATTATGAAAGGATAGAATGATTGACATGAAAAAACCTTACATTTAATGACCAAGTACAAATGGGTCCCACCTGATAAAGTAACTAGTCATGACCAAGCTCTCAGATTATGATCTTACAATTATTTCTTTATCATTGATTTTGATCCAATGGAGTGAATCAATTCAAATATCCTCAAAATCCTCATAGAAGTGACAAGTGTCAGTCTTGCATTGGTTCTTAATAATTTTATGAGTTTAAAATTGACATTTATGTGACCATCATTTGAGTTTTGTGAGGATGTATTTGACGTCCACATGACTGTCAACTATAAACCCACCAAATTAAAATCTTTACTAGCTTATAATTGACATTCGTGTAACCATAATTCAACATTCATAAGAATGTATTTGACATTTTTGAGGTCATCAAATTTAAACTAATGAATTATTCTACTTAGGATCAAAATATGCTCCAAAATCTTATTAGAAGGCTCCAAAATTGTTTTACAAGCTAAGGGAAATCATTGAAAGATGCTCAAACATTGGAAATACTTGACCTACAAAATATGGAAATGGTCTTATGGTCTAAATATATGAAAAATAAAACTTAGTCTAAATCTATACTTTAAGGACCCCATGTCATTTTGTTTAAATATCATGAACCTTAAACTATAGATTTATACTAAGTCTTATTTTAAAAGTAAATATTTTTTTACGTAGGACTTAGTCCAAGTTATTTATAGCTAAAGGTTTTAATGTTTTTTATGAATACAATAAAATCTTATTTGTTATTATATCAGTATACAATATTTAGTCCTTTTGAACATATTCCATAAAGCCTTGGCATAAATATGTTAGACCAATGCATATATTGTGTTTATTAAACACAACATAAACATTGGCTTGGAACATTTAACCTTGGCCCCCTTTTATATGATTCATAAAAACTTAGACTTAAATCCCTTAGCCTAAGGTTTGCATCATACTTAATAAATAAATAACAAACTTTAACCTAAGAAACTTAAGCCTAAGTCCCACTTTAATGATGTGCTAATTTAAAATTCAGACATCTATGTAGATCAATAGTTCATGATGTGTCACTGAAGGATGACCCAATGAGGTGAGGCTCTCATGGAATTTTCAACAAGGCATCGATAACCCATGAGCTTGATGTGTGGTAAAATTACATTCAAAGAAAAGCTAAAAGATGATTTGATGGTTCACATTTTATCACTGGAAGTTGATCAAACAATACAAATGTGCTCATGACTTTTCAAAGGCCCATGAACTCACTACATGGCTAATGTTCATTCAACAAATCAGTGACATAGGATACAAAGCATGGAGAAGGCATGCAGAGACACTAAGTGTGACAACCATGGGGCATAGAATAGAAAGGAACCAATCATAGTAAAGGGCTTGGATTATGATTAAAAACTCACACTGATCCAAGATTTTGATCCAATGGTGTAAAATGAAAGGAGGTGTTTTAAATACCAATGGCTAGTGATCAAATGCATTTATGAAAAATGTTATGAAAGGTCCTAACCAATTCCACATAGGCATCACAAAAGTAGAAAAGGATAAAATGAAAGATCTTATGGGCTCAAAAATACAAAGGTATAATGGCAAAAGTTCAAATTCAGTCAAAGCATGTATGAACTAAATTATGGATATATCTTGTCATTAAAGATTGAAAAACACTAAACCCTACATAAAAGCAACCCAAAACAATTCATTTGGTCAAAACTTTATCCAAAAAGAGTTTGATTGTGTTTTAAGTGCAAAAGAGATTCAGAAAGACCTATTTGCAAACCAATGTGAACAATTAGAAGAAATAGGGACCATGGAAACTTGAAAATAGAAATTAAAGGAAGAGACCAAGCTCCACTTATTGACAAATAATGAAGGAAATTTTTTTAAGGACATCGAATTAGACCTTGCAACCTTAAATGTCTTAGGAATTATAAATTGTTTGAATTCTTCATCATGGTAGAGGAGCTAAAGCCTATCACAAAGGAGGAGTAGAGGATTGCCATGATGAGCTAGAGACATTATGATTCAAGCATTGTCTAGATGACTAACCTTTACCATGATGCTTTAATTCTTGAGGTAATACATTGTATAGGCATCCTTCCTCTTATCTTTATTAATTATAGGGTAGATAATGAATGGATCATCAGGGATGGAAATTCTAAAAAGATAGTCTATATTTCTCCTATAGCTTTATATAAATATTATAATCTGCCTTTACCCTATGTAGTCTTATCTAAAATCAAGGAATGAACTAACAACCATGACCTAGACTCTATCCATAGGCCTTGGATACACTAAGGACCCCATATATTCAAGGACTTTAAGGGGAAAATGTCAATAGTATAATTAAGAGAGGGAATTAGATTTATAATGACCCTATTAAATTGAGCCCCCTCAACCACCTATGTGAATAAAATTTGAGTCCCCTATGTACATTTTACGGTGGAACAAAAGTTCACCCATCTAAATGGAGATTTGATTAGTATCTTATTGGCCAAGAAATTCACTACCATCAAAAGAAAGACATATAAGCATTTTCACATGATGTCATACCTACTAGACACCCTTCTTGCCTTAATAAAATTCCTTTGTATTAGAAATTGGTCTCTTGAGGGAAAAACCACCATTTCCCACCATTACTCTAAATTGTATATCTTTAAATATAGGAATGATATGTAATTTATTTGTTACTATTTCTACCTAACCATAGTGGAGGCAATAATAGGTGTTCCCATGCCTAGGTTCCACCCACTTATCAATAAATATGTTGAAATGATGGGTGAAATCTGGTATTACCCTGACTACATAGTCATTAGGATTGAGAGGATCATGTCCCAGCCTTTTAGATTGTTGGTATATGTTCTAAGTAATTTCCTCCTAGATCATAAAAGGCATTTATGGGATTTTCAAATAAAAGATTAAGGGTCTTTTCTACCCCTTCTCTCTAACTATTGGAATAACTATACTTTAGTATTGGAAATAGGTTGATACCATGGTCAAGCATAGGGATTAATTTGGGTTTTAGCTTGATGAACTCAATATGTGGGATCCTAAAAACATAGTGACCAGTCATTTAAAGGAGAAGAAGCTACCTAAGCTTGAGTATATGCATTAGCTCAGTGTTCTTGACACCATTTATAGTAAGGCTAAGAATTAAGAAGAGGTGTTAGCTAGGATTCAATGGTACAAAATCAAACTTTAACACAGATTGTCCAAGGATGACAAGGGATATAAAGAGGCATGGAAAATGAATCCTTTGTAATATAATTTACTACTTGGACCATATAGAATAGGCCAGGAACAACCCCAAGTAGAATATCCATATCCATAGCCTCAATAATAAATTGTGCAAGAGCAAGATGAACAAGGCCATGATAAGGAGAAAGTGGTATAAGTAAATTTGGAAGAGAGACCTAGAGAGGCGCCCTCATGTTTAAAACTACCTCAAAGGCCACCTCACATAGTTTAATATATTTATATGATAGCATTATATCCTAAAGATACAATTGAGGGTGCCTTCAAGGAACATGTAGAGGCATATGATACTGACAGGGAAGAAGAATAGCTTGAAGAAGCTCAAATCCAAGTAGGAGAGCCTAGAGGAGAGAAAGGAAAAGATCTTGTCCCTATGGAATCCCAAGAGAAGAGGAAGGTAGAGATATAATTAGATACTATTGGACCAAGGAAGAGACCAAGATTGACCTTCACTCACCCACCAGTGAAGTTAATCTATTTAGTGATGAATTCCCAATTCATGGACCAATCATTCCTAACTAGTTTATTTATGTAAAATTACAAAAGATTCCTTATCTTTCCCATTCATGGACCATGACAAAAGTTACCAATATTGAAAAACATGATGATATGAACCCATGGATTAGGGCCATGGTAAAATATTAAGAAGAAAGGAGAATTGTGGTCACTCTAGGACCATAAATCAAGAGGATGAATGCTTCTGAAGCATCAAATAACACCAGTGTAGAGGTCTTAGAGCCTCTAAAATTTATAGATTCATCCATAATCATGAAATTTAATCTAGAGATACCTGGATTAGAGAGGGTTACCACCAAGAAAACCATAGTAGGAGTAGAGGATTTCACCATCCAAAAGGTGGAGCCCTTTGTAGGATTAACCCCAGTAGGAGGTCAGTAGATTGGTAAGACCTCTATTCATGAAGAAGATGTTGAGATCTTGATTGAGGTTCAATCAACACAAGAAAAATTAGGGGTCAGAATAATGAAATAAAGGATCTCTAATTTGGAAAGGGAGAAATAAAACCTAAACATATAGGAAATTCTATCAATCCCTAAGGCAATGACCAAAATTCTTGATGAATCATTTTATGACATGTTTGATGTACTCAGAATAATGAAGTTGAGGCAGAGTTCATTATAAAATTAGAATACATTAGCCAAGGTCTGGTCACCCAATGGTAAGCCTCAAAGGATAAAATAGCTGAACTTCTCGACATCCAAGTAAGGAAATAGATCCTAAGATTCAAAACCATTAGTTTAGGACACTTAAGCACAATTCTAGGAATTTTGGTTGACAAAGTTCAATGTTTAATTACATGACACAATAATTTGGAAAGGCTCCTAGAGGATGATAAGGAGATAATTTCAAGGATTGAATAACTTCTTGGGACTATGCTTATAGATCCTGCACAACCTAATACCCTTAGAATCATAAGTGATGAGGAATTCAAACATAAAGATACCTTGGTAACCCAAGAAAACAAAGGAAAGAGCCAAGGAAAATATAGGAATGATAAAAATAAGATCCTATACATGATATTCCATGCTAGAGAAAGGATAAATGAATATAAGAGCATTAAAGAAGCCATGGCCAAAAATGATAGAGAACTCAAGGACTTGGTAGATCAAGAGGAAGAGAATATCTTGAAGGCCATTATGGATCTAAAGCTAGTTGATGAACAACATATTAAATCCATGAGCATCCTCCAACAACAAGTAAAGGCCCCACCAATAAATTAGACAATATTCTATTTTGTAGAATTTTATAACTTTTTGAAATAGAATATTCTACTATAAAGGCATATGTTAGTCTATAGCATATTTCCCCTAGGTCAGTTCAATTATAGAAAATAAGTGTATTCTAGAGCCATCTTAAGAAGGATAGTTTTCCTTGTCTTTTGTATACATGTGTGTTATAACTGGCCAATATACTGCCTTATTCTTCTATAAAGGCATGCATTATCAGTTGTAAAAGAGAGAATTCTGAGCAAATTTTTTACACTTAAAATAATTAATATAATCAAGGAATTCTGAAAATATTATCCATATTTGATATGTCAATTTCTAATATAGCTTTTCTCTCAATTGCTAGTTTGTCTTGAATTTAAATGGTGTCTTTGAATTTTGAGTTGAATTTTATAATCATAGGGTTTCTAATTTGTGCATATGCTAGATTATTTGGAGGATCTTAGGTTTTGATTCAATTCATTTTACTCTATATTAAGATGTGCAAATGCTATTTAATTATAATAATAAATCCTTAAATAAGACCTGGTTCTTACTTATGACTCTTTACATTACCCTTTGAAGTGTACCTAGTATATACTAAAATTTGAGCTTAGGCTATGTTGCATTATATATGGGTTGAATGTTTACTCAGTTGTAATTGATGGTTTGTCATGATGTTTGAGATTAAAATTGGCAATCACTCATTTCTTTTTTGCCTTACCCTTCCCTTTGCTTTTTTTTACATCAGACCACTCTAGTTTAAATATCATTATAAATATCCACTTAGATTAGTTTTTAGATTAAATATAGATCATAATTCACTAATTATTAACATATGTCCTCTAAAATTCACAAATAATGGACCATGATAGCTCCCAACCATTAGTTATTATAAATTTATGGGACACCAATACATATCTATATCACTATTTCACCATAGGTGACATCAAGTTGCCACAACCTACTACTCATGCTCCAAATTCCTTGAATTATGAAATGAGAAGTGTTCTTTGAACATTAAGGAACCCTATGGTGCATTTAGAGGCATTAACAAGGTGGTTTCCCACTGGTGCTATAAGGAAGGCTAGCAAATTCTTTGAATCTTTGGTGATATTCATGTGTTTTTATCTAAGATCAGTATATCTTTATGCTTTTGAGTGAATTATTTTCTTAGAAGTATAAATATCATTAAGGTTTGATATTTATGACACAACTTTCTACTTCCTTAGACAAATATTGAAGTTTTTTGAGATACTGATGCTTTTTTTTAGTAAAATTAGATTAAACTTTGAATATCCATAGTATCTAAGGTTAGGATGACTCATTTTAATTAAAGGTTGGCATATATTGTTGGAATAATGCATATTTAAGCTTACCAAGGGTTAATTTTATTTACCTAGGTTAATTTATTTTATTGTTGAGAATCTCTCAACAATATATTTGTTCGTAGTATGAGAAAACAAATAGTTTGTTTTCTCTATTTTGTAATCACTACAAACAATTTGTTATCATGAAACAAACTATTTGTATTATATATACTTTACAATTTATGAGAAATAAAGGAGAGATTAATGAGAGGATATAGAGAATTTTGTGGATTATCACCTAATTTTTAGGTGTGACAAATTTATTTTATTCTCTGGTATTATTTGGAGGTTATTTGTTGTGGGTTCTTTCTCCTAGATTGATCCAGTGGATCCGGTGTATCTCCTGCTCATTCTCTCATGGTAACAGAGCCTGGAGTCCCAGTTGAAGATCCTCTTCCCTAAATTTTTTTCATTTGTTAACACATTCAAAAACATAATTTTATTGATGTGTTATAGATATTTGTTATTCTCTCAAATTCTGGTTCTTATTTACAAGTTTTTTTTGGGCAAATTATGTACTTTATGCTCATTAAATGACCGTATATATTTTCAAAATATTATTTTTTTTCATAAGGGCATAGAAAATCAAGTCAGGAATCCATTTCAATTTGAATTTTTTCATTTAATGCTAGATGTACATCTCTTTCCTTCAAAATCTTGCTGACTGGTTCCTGTTGGCAGACTACAGTACCTATTCATTTTTCTGATCTGGTAGATCGTACGGATGATTTTTGGAAATATGAAACATGTTAATGAAATTTGACTATTATATATTTCTTTCCATATAAATTAGGATGAATTTAGACTAGGCCATATAGTGTTTTGGAAGCTTACAACAACAATTTAAAATCTATTTTTTTGTCTGCTACATAGCCGTACGTTTTTCTCATTTTTGAATGCCTTATGATGTATAAAATAAAAATATGAAAATTTCATGTGATATCATAATTCCAAGGCTTTCATTTCATGCTGAGAAGGATGGATTTGGACTAGGCCGTACAGTCCTTTGGGCAGATCCAGTGGAGTCATTCTGCAGTTGCTGAGAGGTGTTTTTCCTTGGCCAGTGTTTAAAAAATTTCTCAAAAATTTCCATGACCACCACACCTTGCTGGAAAAAGAGTTTATTTATGATAAATCCAAATATTATTCATCTTTTATCTCACACGTGTGAGTCATTTTGGCTTTTTTTATTAATTTTTTTAATTTTTAGTGGTTTAAATGCAAGTCTCTAGGTTTGAAAGTATAAATTTGACTTTGATAAAATGGCTAGAGATATTTTGTTAAAAATTTGTAGGGAGTAAGTCTTGGGGTCAAATACCCCTAAATGTTTTTTTCATAAATCCATTTTTTTACTTTTGTATAAGCTAAGGCTAAAAAAAAAAATTTGTCGGGAGATGTTAAACTGTAACGGGATGGGTGTTTTTTGAGGAAAAGTGAATGTCTAGATTGTTCTTGTCAACATCATCTTCCTTGGGAATGGAATCCCAATTGTTTGAACCCCTAAATTCTACAAATTACCATGTTTAGAAGCCAAAAATGCAACAACTCCTTCAATAAAAGGGCTTATGGAGAATTTTTTCTGAAACAACACCTGCAGCATTCACCACTAAAAAAGACAAATGTGCATATGGTTGTAAGCAGGATGAGGCTCTTAAATTGATTTGCCTCAACGTCTCAGATAATCTTCAATTTCACATTACAGATGCTACTACACCAAAAGAGGTATGGGAAAAATTTAAAAACCTATTTGGCAAAGTTAATAAGTTTAAAATTTTGCAATTAGATGCAAAATTGACTACTCTCTCTCCATCAGATTTCCCTTTAATAGATGAATTCTTGGAAAAATTCAAATTTATAAGGTCACTATTGAAAGATAGTGACAAGGATAAAAGTGATCAAGAGTGCATTTTCATGATTTTATCAAAGTTGAAAGGACCATATAGTTTTTTTTTCCTCTACTTTCTATACTATGATGGATACATTAGGTGATGAATTCAAATGGCCTTCCTTTGAAGTTTTTTGTGAAAGATTGACTAGGGAGCAAACAAAATTAACGGCCTTAGATGCTATACCTAGTCCTAGTCATGCTCTAGTTGCTAATTCTTCTAAATGAAAACCTTCACCTAATTCTAAACAAAAGCAAGCACCTTCAAATAACCCTCCAAAGTCCACCACCTAAACACCTCATCATTCTAAATCTACTAAGACCAAAAAGTCCTTTAAGCAAAAGAAGAAAACATTTGGTCCATGTAATTTTTGTGGTGGTCCTAATCATGATGAAAGTAGATTTTTTAAGAAGATGGAAGCATTAGAGGTAGTGGTCAGACAACACAAAATTTCTATTCCGTCTCCATCTCCTTCTACTTCTCCTATAGGAAAAGGGAAAGCACTTTCAGCCAGGGCTGTATCTTCATGTCATGATAAGTGGATTTTTGACTCAGGTGCTTCTCACCATTTCACACATTCTAAGGATATATTTTCTTCTCTTACAAATTGTAGCACATCACATATTGTTATGGATAACTCATCATAGATTAAAGTTTTGGGATCTTGTACTGTTGATAAATAGGATGGATGTTTTAACAATGTATTGCTTGTACCCCAAATCTCTTATAATATTCTCTCTATATATCAAATATGTAATTTTGGTATTGGTAAAAATATGTAGTTTAGTTCACATGATGTTGTAATAAGAGAATGTAATGATCCTAGTGAGATAGATGCTACAGGCATAGCAGACCATACTGCAAGACTCTATACTTTTAATAAGTTTGAGTCTTTTATGTCTTTTGGTTCTTCACTTATAGCACATGGTAATAATCTCAGCAAATTTTGGCATGAGAGATTAGGACTTTTGAGTTATGGATATATGTAATAAATGAGTAAAAAACATCTTGTAAAAGGCCTTCCTAAGGTCTCATGTATTGATGAGGTGTGTCTTGGTTGTCTAGTTGGTAAATAGCACCAGGATCCATTTCCAGTTGGGAAGACCACACGTGTAAATTCACCCTTAGGGTTGGTTAATAGTGATTTGATGACTTTTTTAACTTGTTCTTTTTCAGGGGCTAAATATGCACTCACATTCATTGATGATTTTACTCGTAAAACTTGGGTATATTTTCTCAAGTTGAAAAGTGAAGTTTTTGAGTCTTTTAAGGCCTTCAAAGCCTTTGTTGAAAAACAATCATCTCTTCCTCTTAAAAATATATGCACTGATAATGGGGGGAATATGATAGTATTGCTTTCTATGATTTTTGTATTGAGCATGGGATATAACACCAGTTCACTGTACCACACACTCCTCAACAAAATGGTGTAGAAGAGAGGAAGAATCAAACATTGAAAGAGATGGCTAATTATATGATTCACTCTAAAAATTTGGGTCCACAATATTGGGTTGAAGCTGTAAATTGTGCAAACTACATTCAAA
Source organism: Torreya grandis (assembly GCA_037957365.1). Classification (NCBI taxonomy): domain Eukaryota; kingdom Viridiplantae; phylum Streptophyta; class Pinopsida; order Cupressales; family Taxaceae; genus Torreya; species Torreya grandis. The sequence goes on along the minus strand of JARHVA010004645.1, from coordinate 859,355 downwards.
ACTGTATGCCTCACAAAGCTGTGCAAAATATGACACCAGAAGAAGCTTGGTCTGGGATCAAGCCTGATATTTCAGATTTTCATGTCTTTGGGAGTCAAGCATGGGCATTCATTCCTGATGACAAACGTAAAGCATTAGAGAAGAAAAGCCAACCACTCATTTTTTTTAGTTATTATGAAGATGTAAAATCCTACCATCTTTTTGATCTTGTCACACATGATGTGTTGTTTTGATAAGATGTTTAGGTTGATGAGCTACCCACTCCACGGGAGTGTACATCTAGTTCTTCTTCTCCCCCTCCTTCTTCCACTGAGGATAGTGAGGATTTGTTTTCTATTGTTGATGATGATGATGTTGCACTTGTTCATCCACCATAGCCATCTTCTTCACCACCTTTGCCCAAGTGGGTAAAGAGCACTCTATAGGCAGCTGGTTCTTTTGTTGGTGATCCATTTGATTCTCATCACACTCGCTCACAGACATCTGGTGTTGCTCTTTTGGGACAAGCTTGTATAGATGATCTAGTGTTGTTTTAAGAGGCTATTGGTATACCTGAGTGGGATGTTGTTATGTATGATGAGTATTCTTCATTGATGAAGAATGATACTTGGGATCTTGTCCCTCTTCCTAAGGGAAGAAAACTTGTAAAATGTAAATGGGTCTATAGGACCAAATATGTTGTAGATGGATCAATAGATAATTAAAAAGCTAGATTAGTAGTTAAGGGTTTTTCACAGATTGAAGGGGTTGATTACTCTGAGACCTTTGTCCCTGTAGCTAAGATGGATTCTATTCGGCTTGTACTCTCTCTTGCTGCTTCACATTCTTGGTCAATTTTTTAGATGGATGTGAAGAGTCCTTTCTTACATGGTGAAATCCATGAGGAGATCTATATGGAGCAGCCTCCAAGATTTATGGAGGACTCATCATTGGTTTGTAGACTCTGTCATTCTCTTTATGGCCTCAAACAAGCTCCTAGAGCTTCGTACGAGAAGATGGATAGTTTTCTTTTGAGTTCTAGTTTTATTCATTATGAGTCAGATCACAATGTATAAATCCTGAAGCAAGGTGAGGAGCTTGTCATTTTGGTTTTATATGTTGATGATCTCATCCTCATTGGCAGTTTAGATTCCTTGATACATGACATCAAGGACAAGTTGGCAAATAGGTTTGATATGATAGATCTGGGACTTCTACATTATTTTCTTGGTCTTTAATTTTTTTAGTCTTCTGAGGGCATCTCTATTGGATAGCAGAAGTATATGATAGATCTTCTTCATTGATTTGGCATGGTTGATTCTAAGCCTACACCCACTCCATATTGGTCAGGTATTATGTTGTCTGCCACTTGTATGAATCCACTTTGTATAGGCAACTTGTAGGTAGTCTTTTATACTTAACTCATACCCATCCCGACATCACATTTATTGTGAAACTTGTCTCTCAGTTCTCACATGAGCCTCATGAGATTCATTGGCAAGCAGCCAAGCGTATTTTGTGCTACATTTGGGGCACCACTTACTTTGGTATACATTACACACCATAGAGTTATACACAACTTGTTAGATACACTGACTCTGATTGGGATGGTGATGTTGACACTCATAAGTCCACTTATGGATTTTATTTCACACTTGGTTCAGGTCTAGTTTCTTAGGCATGCAAAAAGTAGACTGCTATTGCATTGTCATCTACTGAGGCTGAGTATCAAGGTGCTATCAAAGCTAGTCAGGAGACACTTTGGCTTTGAAAGTTGCTTGGAGAGTTTGGCTTCACATAGTAGGGTCCTACTACTCTTTGGTGTGACAACCAAAGTGTGATTGCTATTTCATGCAATCTTGTTGAGCATCAACAGATAAAAACACATTGAGATTCACATGCACTTCATTTGACATCTTATTCAGGATGGAGTTATTTCTTTGGAGTTTGTGCCTATAGCTGAGTAGATTGTCGACATCTTCACTAAAGCTTTGGCTTCTCCTCATTATCTTTAGTTACGAGTGATGCTTGGGGTGAAGGAAGTTTTCCTTGGGGGGATTTCCCATGAAGTCCTTCCTTTATTTTTCATATATTTTGATTGGTTTGTACATGGGTACCTTATCAGGCCTAGTAGCCGGGACCCATCTTTGTTTGTCATTCTCCCTATGTTTTGCTTAAGGGAGGGTGTTGGAATAATGCATATTTAAGCTTACCGAGGGTTAATTTTATTTACCTAGGTTAATTTATTTTATTGTTGAGAATCTCTCAACAATATATTTGTTCATAGTATGAGAAAACAAATAGTTTATTTTCTCTATTTTGTAATCACTACAAATAGTTTGTTGTCATGAAACAAACTATTTATATTATATATAATTTAAAATTTATGAGAAATGAATGAGAAATTAATGAGAGGATATAGATAATTTTGTGGATTATCATGTATTTTTTAGGTGTGACAAATTTATTTTATTCTCTGGTATTATTTGTAGGTTATTTGTTGTGGGTTCTTTCTCCTAGATTGATCCTATGGATCTGGTGTATCTCCTACTCATTATTTCATATATTTCATAGATTTTATTTCCTATAGGTTTATACTTATAAACATAGACCATATTCATGTAATTGAACACATCTTTGAGCTAGTTCAGTCAAATATCAACATCCTTTCCTACAATCCTTGCAAAATAAGCTCAATTCAATTATAACTCTTGTTCTTTATAAAAGATAACTTGATACATCATATTTAAGTAGGATATTTAATTTTCAAGCTATAATTTCCCAAGATTAGGAAAAAATCACACTCAAAAACTAGAGAACCTTTTCTTGAGCTCAAGTTTGAAAGAAGAGTTAGATGTGACAAAGGTAGATGAGGAGATCCAAATCTTTGCCAACTTCACCTCTTCAAGTTACCTATGCCTTCAATATTCATCCAAGTATGGCTTGGTTGAGAGAAACTTAAATTAATGTACTAGGTGTGGTACATGACCTCCCACACAACCCTGAGAAGTATTTGCTTACATTTAGTCCAACTAATATTATAACTACTAAAGAGCACATTAAGTCCTTCAAGGTTGCCTTAAGACTACTAAATGTTTTACATGAAGATGTAGCTTACAGTCTATTCCCCTTCACCTTTAAAGATGCTACTTATGAATGGTTCTTAAACTTACCTAATAATTACATCACAAGTTGGGATGGTTTCACTGATATTTTTATCGATCAATTTGGTAAGATTATGAGTCCTTATGTTATTTACCATCAATTCACCACTATTAGAAGAGATGTAAGTGAGCCTATTAGGTCCTTTAATGATATATTTTAGAAAATGTATAGTAGGACCATATAACCCTATAATCCTAATGATGTCTTATCTTTCGAAATCTACAAGGATGCAATAGATCTCATGACCTTTGTATTTTTGAAGAGATCTATGACAGCTATGACTTCATTAGCTAGGGCCTATTCTTAGGTAGTCATCATCAACTATTAGATGTATCTCTAAGGATAAATGGCATACTCTATGCCAAACATCAACCCACATATGCATTTAATGAACATATTCCTAAACAACAACTAGAATATCCTAGCATTAAACCAACTCCCAAACCTCATTCAATTGCCATTGAGTCATGTTGCTCCCAATCAAAACATAGGATTCTTAAATCATCCTACTAATGGCTTCAATCCAAATGATCAAATGGATTTGGTATCATCTACTAACAACAACTAGGTACATAATTTTGAAACTCTAAAAAATGAGAATGAATCTATCCTAAAAATGGTCCAAAATTTGAGCATTGATTTTCTATAGTTACAAAAACAAGTTGGAAATACTACTAAAATTTAAAGTAATAACTTCTCATTTCAAAGGTATAATAGGCCAAATATTATATTTTATAATGATAGTTTTCATAATAATATGAATAATGAGCCATCTTCTGAAAAGAAGATCATGGACATTAACCTCACTAATATTGTGTTGACCTAATTTTGCCCCTCAGGCAAAATCTCGGCCACCTCCTACACCTGCTTCACAGGCCCAGTCATTTCAGGTTGCAAGGTCCACTTTCAGGTTCTGACAGCGCCGTTGCAGAGAATAGGCAGCAAAGGACAGAGCCTTCAGACGTCTGCAAGAGAAGAAGGGGAAAAAATGGAATGTTCGACACTTAGCCAAAAAAGAGACAGAGAAAATGCAGAGGGCGGCAGATTCACCGCCCACTACAAGGGCGGGTAAAATGAGCCCGTCTACGAAGAAAATGCAGAGGGCGGCGAATTCACCGCCCACAACACAAAGCAAAGCAAAGACATCGGCCGACGTCGGCAATACTGCCGTCGTCGGCACCTTAAGAGATCGACGTCGGCAGAACCACCGACGTCGGCAGCACAAGGGTAGGCACAAAAAACCAGAAGAACCCGCCCATGGCGGTGAAATGAAAAAGCCCGCCCATGGCGGTGAAACGAAAAAGCCCGCCCATGGCGGCAAAATGAAAACCCCTGCCCCATGGCGGTGAAATGGAAAACCCCGCCCCATGGCGGGGAAAGGGAAATTGCCGTGCAGAGTATAACTATACCGACGTCGGCAGCATAATTTAACCGACATCGGCAATATTGCCGCCGTCGGTAGCTTATCAGCCGACGTCGGCAGGTATTCCTACATGAAGTTCATGCAAAGGGCGGCAAAATCACCGCCCACTATAAGGGCGGCAAAATTCCCCTGCAGTGCACAAGAAAAAACCTGCCCAGCTGCCAAAGGAGAAGACCAGCATGCAAAACGAGGCAACCAGCATGGTCTTGGCAGACTTGTGACGTCATCAATAGTGTTTTTCACACTTTTCAATGAGACTTCTCTTGGCTCTTCTGCTATAAATACAAAGACTTAGTCATTTTTGAAAGGATCTTCCTGACTTTTAAAAAGAGCACTGCTCTGCAAATTTCCCACCTGAATCAATAAAATACAGTTTTTACCTCTATTTGGATGGATCTATCAGTGTATGCATTGAATGTTAATCTGTGTCCAGTCATTGTCTCTTGATGCTCTCACAGGTTCAACACCAGCAAACCTGTGATCTACGAAGCGCCACTGTCTACTGCTGCCAGGAGTAGAGTTCTGTTTCAGAGGTATTGAACAGGTGAGGTCACTTACAGTGTGTGTTTCTCAGCACCTTGGTGAGTCCCTGTTTCTTGTGCTTTCCATAAGAACCTCCCTGTCATCCCAGAGACCTGGTCTTTTCTGCCAGATCTGAGTGTATGTATGTTTTTGTTTGATTCTGAGAGTGGATCTGGAAGGTCACTCATGTTTTTGGTGTATCACCTCTTTTAGAGTAGGCTGTTTGTTTTCAAGCTTTCCTCTCTCTTTTCAACCCCCCCAAGTGTATACATATATACCTATATTTTGCGTTACCTGAAACAAACAAGATACATCAGAGGGAACTAGCCCATATCTAGAGACTCTCCTCTCCTGCTTCGCCGTCCCACAGGCGAGAGAGGGGTTTCCATGTTGCGAGGAGAGGGCAGGAATCCGTATTCCTGCCGCTGGGTGCTACTTTCCAGTGTCAACATATTGCATTACCTAATTATTATAGGGTACATTACACAACCAAACATGGAAAAATTTACTTTATAGAGTTTTTGAAAGACTTTGAGAATTTTTAAGAGGAGTTGGATACATTTGAAGTGGTCCCTAATAAATAAATTGGTATAATTACTTCTATATCTAAGTCATCAGATCAAGCCTCCATGGTTGATACATTTGATTTCCCTTTTCAAGAGGAAACTAAACTTGATGAGATCCCCAAGGAGATCTAAGCCTTTAAAAAAATCTTGAAAAAGACCTATCCCTTGAGGAATAGAGATAGAGGAAAATTTAAACTACCTCAACACCTCCAAATAATTTTGAAAATCCTCTAGACACGTCTTCAAGCAATAATCTTGATCCACCTAAAGGGAGTACTTCTAAACCCAATGTTGATATTCTTAGTTCTTTTAATAAAACTAGATATAACATTATTGGGGACCATAATAAGATAAAGTATAATATCACTTTATATGAACTTACATAGATCATAGAGAAAAGGGACCTCCTATTAGAATCTTTGCCAAAGAAGTCCAATAATCCACCCAAAATTGATCATGCCAATTTGACTATGAATAAATTCAAAGCTGAGTCTCCTCCTTTCTCACTCACTGTCAGGATGTTTGGTAATAATTTACATATTTTATTACTAAATTTTGGTTCTTATATCAACATCATGCCAATAGGTATATGTAAATAACTTATCCTAACTCCTATTAAGTCTGATAGGGTTTTCACCCAATTAGGTAAACATAGAGTTAAGGTAATTGGGGAGATTCTAAATGTTTACATGAAACTATCTTCTAAGCTTAGGGTGAAATAATTCATTGATATTCAAGTTGTTGATACACCTGATGTTTATGGAGTCTTATTAAATAGTGAATGGACCAAGGCTTTGAATGGTTACATGTCCATATATTTCTCACATTTGTGACTACCTTGGAAGGGAGTTCCTAATGAAATTAGGGTTGAGAGAACCAAGTATGAAACACATGATAACTATGTAGAATTCCATGAATGAGAGAGTCAACATAATTGACTTAGACTTAGGGGTTTTTACCCTAGAGACTTATAAGGTATGTAATCCCAAGAATTCTCATGTTGTCGCTAGATTGCAAAAATTGCATTTTGATGGTGCTAGGTGTAATGCTAGATTAGGTGTTGGTGTTTTCTTAATTAACCCTATTAATATAATTTACCATGATTATTATAGGTTGCAGTTACCTTGCACTAACAATATTTTTGAATATGAATCCCTTATCCTAGGTTTACAATTTGCTATAAAGAATAAGGTCAAAGAGCTACTAAATTATGAGGATTTAGAACTAGTGATCAACCAAGTAAAGAACAAGTACCAATGCAAGATATCATACCTAAAAAGGTATAAGTTCAGAGTGGGATTTTATTGAGTCCTTTGATTTTTTTAGCATCACATATATCCCAAGAGAATAAAACCAAGTTATTGATGAGTTGGCATCTATTGAAGCCAACCTCATGCCCAATAAAGATTCCCCTAATTTCAGCATTGAGTTGATCCCTTGTCCTTTAGTACATGATAATGTTAACCATTTTCAAATTTTCAATAATGATCAATAGATATTATATTTCAATACTAATTATAGGGTATTTTATGCTCATATTATTTATGATACTAATGAAAATACATCTAAGGAGGATAAGTTTGATGGTAAAGTCATTTAGTTGAATGACAACAAGATCTACAAGGGGATTACTGCTTTAGAGAAATTATTTGATTAGGACAAACTGGAGGAAGTTTCCAATGTTCCCAATGTAAGTGAGAAAGATTATAATATTGTTGATTTTGGCCTCCAAGATCAACCCTAGCTATAAAATATTAGAAAATCCTATACAAACATTAAAAACAAAAAGGCTAAAGACCACCTTACCCAATACATGGATGTCATAACATGGTCCTATGATGACTTAAAGATCTTTGATCTAAGATTAATCACCCATACTATATCCCTTAAATAAATTTACAAACCATTTAGGTAGAACCAAAGGCCTATAAACCCTATCCTAGAACCCATTATCTTCAAAGAAGTCAAAATATTATTAGATACTAGGATAGTCTTCCCCATCAAGAATTTGACTTGGGTAGCTAACTTAGTGCTAGTCAGAAAGAATAATGGTGACATTAGATTTTATATTGACTTTAGAAACTTAAGAAAAGCATCAAAAAAGGATATCTATCCTCTTCCTTCTCTATAATAAGTAATTCAAGTTGTTTAAGGTTAAGTTATGATGTATTTTCTTAATGGATTTTCAGGTTACAACTAGGTATTGGTTAATAGAGAGGACATGATGAAGATAATTCACACCACCAAATGGGGAAATTTTTCTTACAAGAGAATGCCCTTTGGGCTAATCAATGTAGGATAAACTTTCCAAAGAGATACTGATCATGCTTTCTAAGGCCTGATAGGTAAATGCATCATTATTTATATGGATGATCTAACTATTTTTTCTAAAAATAGTGAGGATCACTTCATGTATTCGTAATAGGTTTTTGAGAGATGTAGAAGGTATGTGATTTCCTTAAACCCTAAGAAGAGTATCTTTTGTGTTATAAAATGAAAATTTTTGGGTCATGTTATAACCAAATATGGGATCTCTATAGATCCTGAAAAAGTGGAGGCCATATCTAGAATAGAACTTTCAAATAGTAAGAAATAATTAAAGTCATTCTTTGGTAAGATAAATTTTATAAGAAAGTTTATTTATAGCATTCTAGATATTATCAATCCACTAAATCACATGCTAATAAGGATGCCAAGGACAAATGGAATAAATAATCTAGAAAGACATTAAATTATATCATGGAGGCTATTAGTCAAGCTATAGTCCTTATAAGTCTTGACTTCTCAAGAGACTTCTACCTCTATTCCCTTACATTTGACCATACTATAGTTGAATTGTTAACTCAAAATATTGATGGGTGTGATCACCAAATAATTTTTATGAGCACTAATTTCAAGAATGCTAAGTTAAATTATTCATTGATTGATAAGTAGGTATATGCATTAGTTAAGGAAGTTAGGAAATTGATCTAGATGATTGTTAATGTTAACCCTAGGCTAAGTATTATTCAAGTTGATTAAAAAAACTATTGGAAATATTGTCATTGATGTCAAAGGTCTAGAATTACTGATGACAAAGGCCTCATAGCATTTAATGGTGTTTTTAATGTTCATATCTTGGATAATGTGTGTTATTATTTATTTAATGTTAAAAAATATATTTTTGGTTGTATAAATTCAAAAGAGGACCCATGGAGAAGTCAAAGAGTCATGGGGTAAAGACAAAAGAGGAATGGGATGCATTTTCCCATGAAGAGTTATCTTGAGAAATTATAAGATCACCAAGTGAAGAGAAAATAAGAAGGGTGAAATTTCTCATTAAGGGACACTTTAAGGAATATGAAAAGTCACAGATATAAATAAAAAAGGGGAAAGGATGCATTTCATCATGAAGGGTCACCATGTGACTTTTTAAATATAAGGATTTGAAGGGTCATGCAAGTTTAGCACCATTTTCCATGAGAATTGAAGGGTCATAAAAGGTGAATGCCAAAGGTCATTTGGTAAGACATAAATAAAGGCTTGGGAAGCCATTTGTAATGTGTGTAAGAGAGCATGGTTTGTAATTTTCATATATATATTAGAAGAGAAAATGAGAGAAAAGAAAGAGATATTGTAATGTGCTATCATTTATTCAGAAATCAATATTGAGAGATAGTTGTGTGGTATACACGATAGGGGTTGGTGCTCTTGTGGGTTGGTGCTCGCGAATAATTATTGTGTTGGTGCTTAGAAAAGGAGTTGGTGCTCTTATGGGTTAGTACTCATGAATAGTTATTATGTTGGTGCTTAGCAAAGGGGTTGGTGTTCCTGCAAGTTGGTGCCTATGAATATTGTAGTTTGAGTTGGTACTCATTAATAAATTTGAGATTCTTTTTCGTGGTTTTTCTCACATTAGGTTTCCATGTTAAAATATAATGTCTCTCTCTATATTTTGTGGTGTTTATTATCTTATTGTTATTACATATATTGAATGAATAGTTAAATTAAATTTGATTAAGTAAAAGTTTATAAGATATATGATATATTGATTCACCCCCCTCAGTATATGCCATGCTTAACAATTGGTATCAGAGTAGGTTCCTTTAGAAAAAGTTTTATAAATTAAAGGTAGATCAGGAAAAGCATGATGGCTTGATCACATGAAGGTTTTTATACAAATAAGGAACCTTTGTTTGATGGGACAAATTACACTTTTTGGAGCATAAGGATGAGGACTTATTTGATGGCTCTTGGATTCAACATTTGGCAAGTAGTGGTTTAGGAATATGAAGAGCCATAGAAATTTGTAACTACTCTGATGGAAAAGAAGGAAAGTGAAAATAATTCTAAATATTTAAATGCTATTTTATGTGGTTTATTTGAATCAAAATTTGTTAAAGTTATGTAATGTAAATCTGATCATAAAACTTAGGTAAATCTTGAGAATATTTACAAAGGTGATGGAAAGGTTCAACAAACTAAGCTTCAGACTTTTAGAAGATAGTTTAAGAGTTTTAAGATGGAAGAGGAAGAAAATATAGCAAGTTATATTTTATAGGTTAATCAAATAGTTAATCAGATACAAGGTCTTGGATAAAAGTTAGAAGAATCAATCATGGTATAAAAAGTTTTGAGATCTCTAACTTTTATATCTGATGAAATTTTTTTCGTAATTAAATAGATGAATAATTTAGACAAGCTAAAAATGGATGAGCTACATGGTATTCTTATGGAATATGAGATGTGGAATGAACAAGAGAAATCCTCAAAGAGTGAAGTTGCTTTCAAGACATCAAAGAAAGAGAAGGATAAGATTCAAGAATCAAGTGATAGTTCTAGCGATGATGAAGATGATAATGGAGCTCTATTCATTTGCAAGCCAAAAAAGGGCATAAGTAAATATCAAGGAAAATTACCTTTTAAATGTTTTAACTTTGGAAAGATTGGACATTTTGTAGCTAAGTACCCAAATAAGGGTAATGGTGATAATGAAGAAGGAAAGTATACATATAAGAATAATTTAAAATAAAAATTCAAGAAAGGATTTCAAAAGAAGATTTTGTATTCTAAAGATTCTAGCTCAGTTGAAGATAGTGGAGTTAATGATTTCGAAGAAGAAGAGATTATTCATGGTTATACATGAAGATGCCTCTACAAGTAAAAGTATAGATGATCAAGAAGAAGAACATAATGAAGATGAAGTAAATTTGGAATGAGAACTCATTTGTGCCTTAGAAGAGTTAAAAGCTCTTGAGAAGAAGAATTGAAGATTGAAGTTCTAGATCAATAAAAATGAAAAGGAGTCAAAGGAAAAAATTGAAGATCTACAAACACACTTTAAAGAAGGAAAGAATAATGAAAAATATCTAACATCACAGTTGTAAAGAGTAAGTATAGAATGTGAAAGGTATGTTATTGAAATTGCTTTTTTAAAAGCACATCTTGAGAAAACAAATAAAGCAATCAATGATAGAGTAGCTAATGATTAAAATTTTGAGAACAACACTAATATGTTGAATGAGTTATTAGAAATTCAAATATCAATGTCAGATAAGATAGGTATTCGATTTGAAAAAGAGAAATAAGAAGTCACTACTTTCAAAAATAAGGTTAAAATAGACAAAGGAAAGAGCTATGCTAAAGCTCTTACAAAAGAGAAAATAAAAAGGGAAGAAGTTAAGAATATAGAGGACATCTCAAATAACGAAAAATTGAATGAATAGAGCTACAAAAGGCAATCACGTCAGAGATACATAGATAGGTCCCATTTTTATCGTTATTATTTTTATTTTAATGGATATGGTCATAATAAAATAGAATGTCAAAAAAGGGCTGACAATGTCAGAAATAAGGAGAATGAAACTCATGCAGAGTCAAGCAAAAGACAACTCTTTTGCTCCTCTGTCAGGCTTTAATGAATAGGACATCATATGTTACAAGTGAAATAACTTTAGACACATAGCTTGGTATTGTAGAAGTGTGTTCAAGTTAGTCAAGGACTAGAGTTTCAAGGCTCTATTCATCAAGAAAAAAGTTTAGACAAGTTCATGGTAGAAGAAATAACCTAAAATGTCTATGTTGGTCTAGACATCTGTTCATGCAATAAATGAAGAAAATCCATGGTTCATTGATAGTGGATGTTTGAGGCACATGATAAGAGACAAGAGAAAGTTCATAACCTTGAAGAAGATCAATTGTGTCATAATTTAGAGATAATACTACTAGAATTGTCCAAAAAAGTAAACTAAGTTTGGATAATGGTAGAACTAAAACTAAAAATGTTTTTATATGTAGAAGATCTTAAGCATAATATTTTGAGTGTAATTCAAATGTGTGATCAGGGGCACACACTAAAGTTTTATGTAAAAGGTTGTGAAATTAGGAGCAAAGATTTAGATGTGTTGGTTGCAAATGCTTAGAGAATAGGGAATAATTTATATATGTTATCAGACTTCAAATGTCAAAGATGTTGTTTGAGTCATATTTAATAAAGTTGGCTATGGCACAAGAGAATGGGACATATAAATTTTGAGAATCTTGTCAACATCAGCAATAAGTAAGTAGTAAAAAATATTCCAAAGATTAAAAAGACATCTAACATGCTTTGTGAACCTTGTCAACATGGGAATTAGGCTAGAAGGTAGTTCAAAATAAAAGAATGCTCGACCACTTAGATGTTACAGCTTGTTCACACTAATTTGTGTGGACCTATGAGAACTCAAAGTACACAAGGTGAGAGATATTTCATGTTGCTTATTGATGATTTTTCATGTATGACTTGGGTAACATTTTTAAATAAAAAATCAAAAGCTTTTAGACATTTCAAAGCATTAGTTAAGAATGAAACTGGTTTGAAGATTAAGTGCCTAAGATCATATCGAGGAGGAGAATTCACGTCAGATCAATTTTTTGAGTTTTTTGAAGACCATGGAATAAAGGGATAGAGTTCAGTAGCCAGAACTCTATAGAAAAAAGGAGTAGTTGAACAAAGAAATAGAACAGTTCAGGGGATGGCAAGGACAATGCTAAATATATCCAAGATACCAAATAAATATTGGAGAGAGGTAGTTGGTACAATAGTGCATATTAGAATAGATAATTATTGAGAATCAGTAGTGACAAAACTCCTTATGAGATATGGAAAGATAAACTAACTATAGTTGACTATTTCAAAAAAATTGGTAGTAGATGCTTCATAAATAGAACTGATGAAAAACTAGGTAAGTTTGAATCTAGAGAATATGAAGGTATATTTATTGGTTATTCTTGAAAAAGTAAATGTTATAAATTTTATAACAAAATAAATAAGGAAATAGTTGAAAGTGTAAGTGTTAGAATAAAATAAGATGGAACACAAAGAATCAGTGATCTAGTAGTCATTCCTAAAATCATTGAAGAGGAAGATTTTGAAGAATCAGATGAAGTTGGGCAGAAGGAAAAAAATGAAACCAAAACTCCATCCAAATGTGTCTAGGTAAATCATAATGAAAGTGACATCATTAGGGACATAAATGAAGGAATTTACACTAGAAGAATGATGGTAAGTGAATCTGAGCAAGTTAATTTCTCTTTGTTATCAAAAATTTAGCTTAGAACTTTTTCAAAAGCTAGACATGATAAGCATTGGGTTAAGGTAATGGATGAATAATTAAATCAGATAGAAAATAATGATACTTGGGAATTAGTGCATAGAACAAAAGATCACAATGTGATAGGGAAAAAATGGGCTTACAAAAATAAGTTGAATGAAAATGGAGAAGTGACCAGGAATAAAGCAAGATTAGTATGTAAAGAATATGCTCAGATTGAGGGAATAGATTTTGAAGAAACTTTTGTAATAGTAGCAAGTATAGAGGCTATTAGAATAATTCTTGCATATGTAGTGTTTAAAATTTTCAAAGTGTTTCAGATGTATGTCAATTATACCTTTCTTAATGGGAATCTAGAAGAAGAGGTCTACATTGAGTAGCCTAAGGGATTTATTCTCTCAAATGATATTAGCTATGTATGAAGATTGAAGAAATCAATATATGGATTGAAACAAGCTCCCAGAGTTTGGTATGAAATACTTGATAAATACCTGTAGGATTAGGGTTTTAAGAGAGGATTTGTTGAAAGTAATCTGTACATCAAAATAGAAGGTGAGCATCAATTAATTAGTGTGGTATATGTTAATGACATAATATTTGGAGGTAACATTGAAAATATGACAAAAGAATTTTCTAACAATATGCTAAACAAATTTGAGATGCCTATGCTTAGATAATTGTCATTTTTCTTAGGGTTATGAATTTTTTAGTTAGATATTGGAATTTTCATATCTCAAAGTAAATATGCCAAAAAAATGTTGAAAAAGTTTGGTTTTAAGGATTGTGCACCAGTTGGTACCCTGATGTGTACAGGGAACAAGGTAAGTAAGGATGAAGATTTACCCACTACAGATCAATCTTTGTATATATCGGTGATTGGTAGTATTTTATATTTGATAACATTGAGGTTAGATATTATGCATGTAGTAGGCATGGTTTCAAGATATCAAGTAGCCCCAAATGAGAGTCATGTTTAGTTGGTGAAGATAATATACAGATATATCAAGGGGACATTGGACTATGGATTGTGGTATCCCATAGGTAGAGATTTCACTTTGGTTGCTTATACAGATAGATTAGGCAAGTTGTTTAGATGATATATAGAGTATAAGTGGAGGATCTTTCTTCCATAGTGATAGCTTAGTATCATATCTAAGCAAAAATTAGAATTTAGTATCACTTTCTATAACTAAAGTAGAATATATTATAGTGGTATTATGTTGTACTCAAGTGCTTTGGATGAAGTAAACTTTGAAAGATATCAAGGTAAAATATGATGAGCTTATTTCTATTTTTTGTGACAACATAAGTGCTATTAATATTTTTAAGAATCCAGTGATGCATTCAAGAACAAAACATATTCTAATCAGATATCACTTCTTGAGAGAGTAGGCTATAAATAAATAGGTTAAGATGGAATATATCAATAATATAGAGCAGATTATAAATATTTTCATAAAGGCACTACCAAAAGATGCATTTGAGTATTTATTGGAGAAGTTGGGATTAATTTCTTTTACTTCTTACCATTGAGGATTAGCATTAGTTGAGGGGGAGCTAAGTGTTAGTTCTAGGATAAGTCCTTTGCCATTGATGTCAAAGGGGGAGAAGAACAAGAATAGGTACGGGTGTATATACAGGTGAAAAAATAGGTAGAAGGAATAGGTATAGGTTACTATAGTAAGGATAAGTTACTATATGTTTCTTAGATGGTAGTATGTGTAGGTTGGCATGTACAGTGCAGGTTTTAGGATGTGGTAGTTTTAGTTTGAGGTTTCCATCAATGACAAAGGGGGAGATTGTTGGAAATATTATCATTGATGTCAAAGGTCTAGCATTATTGGTGATAAAGGCCCCATAGCATTTAATGGTATTTTTAATGTTCATATCTTGGATAATGTGTGTTAATATTTATTTAATATTAAAAAATATATTTTTGGTTACATAAAGTCAAAATAGGGCCCATAGAGAAGTCAAAGAGTCACGTGGTAAAGGATGTATTTGCTCATGAAGGGTCACCATGTGAATTTTCAAATATAAGGATTCAAAGGGTCATGCAAGTTTGATGCCATTTTCTATGAGGATTGAAGGGTCACAAAGGGTGAATGCCAAAGGTCATTTGGTAATCTATAAATAAAGGCTTGGGAAGTCATTTATAATGTGTGGAAGAGAGCATGGTTTATAATTGTCATATCTAACCTAGAAGAGCAAAGGAGAGAAAAGAAATATATATTGTAATGTGTTATCATTTTTTGAGAAAGCAACATTGACGGATAGTTGTGTGGTATACATAATAGGTGTTGGTACTCCTGTGGGTTGGTGCTCATGAATAGTTATTATGTTGGTGCTCAAAAAAGGGGTTAGTGATCTTACAAGTTAGTGCTTGTGAATATTTTATTTTGAGCTGGTGCTCATTCATATACTTGAGATTTTTCTCCATGGTTTTTTCCACATTGGGTTTCAACATTAAAATTTGGTGTCTCTCTCTCTATCTTGTGTGGTATTTATCGTCTCAGTTTTATTTCATATCTTGAATGAATGGTTAAGTGAAATTTGATTAAGTAAAATTTTATAAGATATATTATATATTGATTCACCCCCTCCCTCAATATATCTTGTGATTAACACTATGATGTATTTTCTTGATAGCTTTTCAGGTTACAACTAGGTATTAGTTAATAGAGAGGACATGATGAAGATAATGTTCACCACCAAATGGGGAGCTTTTGATTACTAGAGAATGCCCTTTGGGATAATAAATGTAGGAGAAACTTTATAAATAGATATAGACCATGCTTTCTAAGGCTTTATATGTGAATGCATCATTATTTATATGGATGGTCTAACTATTTTTCTAAAAATAGTGAGGATCACTTCATGTATTTGCAATAGGTTTTTGAGAGATGTAGAAGGTATGAAATATCCTTAAACCCTAAGAAGAGTATCTTTTATGTTATATAAGGAAATTTTTTGGGTCATGTTATATCCAATATGGGATCTCTATATATCCTAAAAGAGTAGAGGCCATATCTAGAATAAAACCTCTAAATAGTAAGAATGAACTAAAGTCATTCTTTGGTAAGATAAATTTTGTAAGAAAGTTTATTTCTAGCTTTGAGGAAATTTTCAAACCATTGAATCAAATGCTAAAGAAGGATACCAAGGTCACATATAATGAATAATCCAAAAATTCATTCAATGATATCAAGGAGGCCATCAGTCAATCTCCAGTCCTTATAAGTCCTGACTTCTCAAGAGACTTCTACCTTTATTCCTTTACATTTGACCACACTATGGTTGAACTATTAACTCAAAATATTGATGGGTGTGATCACCCAATAAATTTTAGGAGTACTAATTTTAATAATTTTAAATTCAATTATTCATTGATTGAAAAGTAGGCATATGCATTAGTTAAGGAAGTTAAGAAATTGATCTATATGTTTTCTAATGTTAACCCTAGGCTAAGTATTATTCAAGTGGATCAAAAAAACATTTAATCCAATGAGTGGTATGACTCAATAATAAATTTACTAATTAATGGTACTTTCCCTACATGATTATTCAAGGAGCAAAAGAGGACCCTAAGGTTGAAGGTATCACATTACCTGATCATGGATGGGGTCTTGTATAGAATAAATTTTGAAGGGGTTTATTTGAAATGTGTTTTACAAAGAAAATGAGACCTAAATAATGAGCACCTTTCATGAAAAGCTAGGCAGTGGACATCCATCTGGGAGGACCACAACTCACAAAATTCTTAAAGATGGTTATTATTGTCCAACTATTTTTAAGGATTCTCATAAATATGTAAGGGAGTGTCACTCATGTCAATTTTTTAGCACCAAGGAACCAAAGGTAGTAATGCTTATACAACTAGTCATGGTTAGCAAACCATTTGTACAATGGGGATTATACTTTGTTAGGGTAATCAACCTCAATTCATTTAAAGGTTGTAAATATGTCCTGATTTCCATAGACTACTATATAAGGTGGATTGAAGTTGTCACCACCAAACAATGCAATACTGAAGAAGTGATCAACTTTTTGGAGGAAAATATTTGCACTAGGTTTGAAAATCTAATCTCTATAGTATGTGACAATAGATCAGCCTTCATATCTATAGAGATGACTAAATGGGCTTATGACAATGTCATCACTCATAAGTGTGCATCCAACCACTATCCCTAAGGAAATCGAGTGTTTGAATATAAAAATAAGAACCTAATGAAGGCAATCAAAAATTCTACTATAGAAAAACCTAAGACTTGGCACATAATCCTTAAGTTTTCACTATGGGTTGATAGGATATGAATCAATAAAACTTTAATATCTTCACCATTTCTATTGGTGTATGGACAAAAACATATATTTCCTATCACTTTTAAGCTACCCACATTCAAATTTATATAGGAAAACATGGAAGAGAGAAAGGAGTTAGCAAACTCAAGATTACTAGACATAATCTAGATGGAAGATGCAAGGGAGAAATCCTTTGCTGATTTTAGTAGACATCAAACCATAGCAAAAAGATGGTTTGATGAAAGGTCAAAGATCAATGTGTTTAGACAAGGAGACTAGATTTAAGGTCTAAGATCAAGGTGTTTAGAGAAAGAGGTCTTCATGGAGTGAACTTTAAGATGGTTAGATTTAGAGAAGGTAAGATAGCTAGCTTCCTTTCAATTATTTTCTTCCTATCCCTTATTTGTAAATAATCATGTATATATTTATTTGCTTTCCTTTGCTTTCTTGCTTTTTATTGTGTGTTTCTATCATTTTGATTTGTTCCTTGATTCCAACAAGTCATTTTGGACAATCCTAAGCTTAAAATTATTAAATTTTCTTAAACATACCCAAAATTTACAAATGAAGGTGTGTACCCCATGTAGATAATGACCATGGTCGTGAAATATAAGCATAATGTTGTAATTTTTAAAAACTAGTAAAGACCAATAGAACAAGTTAACTATTTCATGAGAACCTGACCATTGTCATAACCTCAAATTGGTTTTAAGAGGACTTGCACTTCTAGAGGGATAATTCAAACTATCATGGTATACCCATACTAGCATTTAGTCAACATCCTTACCTGGAATAATGGTTATAGCCATAAGTGATTCTTTGCAGATCAAACACTTGGCCAAATCCTAAAACATGTCTATTCTAGTTTCTTACCTTTATAAAAGCATAAAAGTCTCAATAAAATATAAGAAATAAGAATTTAATATAAAATCAAAATCTTTATAATCATAGGTGATTTTGGTAATCTCTACTAGGGTTATGGATACCTAGGTAGTAGAGAATGAAGGCCTTAGAAGGAGCCAATGGAATCTTTGTTAGGGTTATGGATGTTTGACTAGTAGGATTAAAATGCCCAAGCCTTCCCTAAGCTAAAATCATGGTTCCTAATGAACATCCTAACATGTTATAATTTAAGTGTTAGTGATCAAGGATAAGAAACCTAGAAGTTTTTTCTTAAACCCCATGACAAATAGTAAGTGGAATCAAATCACACACACAATATGTCTATGTCTTGATGTTTGACCCTAAGTCTGAAAATTCAAAGGTTTGTTTCAACCATGACCTTATATAGATGATGATATTGATCAAGTGTAATCTCGGATCTAGATATTTTTATAAATTAGAGTCTTTAGGTTCTAACATATTTCTATATTTCCCCCCTGAGTCACCATTTGCTGGGGCCAACATACCCCCTATTTTTGAAAATTAGGACCCTTAAGAAAACCTAATAATTGAACATGAAATATGGCATGATAAGATCATTTATAAAATTTTAAGATCACCCACTTTATAAAAAACAAGCTTACTTTTTTATGTTTTACTTTAATTTTTGACTATCATTGCTAATGAATGGTCTTTATTTCTTTTAGTTGCAGGTTCCATGGTGTTTGTTCCTAATAAATTCATGTTCCAAAACCTTGGGAAAACCCTCAGTTCAAATTTGAATACTGATAGGAACCAATTGGTGGGAACCTTTTTAAAAGTCTATTTTGGACCTAAGTATAAAGTTCATATTTTACGCTTAGTCATGTTTTTTAACATGACTAAAACTTAGTCTAAAATTCTTGGTCCCCTTTGTTATTTTCCCCTTTAAAGTTCCTACTAAGCCTAACAAATATTAATTTTTTAGGGTCCCTTTTAATATTTCCTAACTTAACCTAAGGTTTTAACCCTAAGGCCCCATTGTATTTATTAATATAAATGGGACCTTAGTTTTAACATCTTAGATTAATTTTTGTTTCCTTGAATCCATCTTTGTGATAGTTCGACCTATTGTTTATACCTTAGCCTAATGTTTTAATCCTAAGGCCTCGACATATTTATTAATATAATTGAGACCTTAGTATTAACACCTTAGCCTAAGTATTTTATCATTATCATCCTAACTTAACTTCCTTGCATCTTGTAGGATCCAACAACCCTCACTTCATCACAATATATTATCCAATGGAGAGAGAAGAGCCCAAAATTTAAATTAAATAAAGTACATATAAGATGATCTAATGGTTTTTTCTTTGTCATAGGAAGATGACAAGATAAAATGAGGAAATATTGTTAGAACCCTACACATAATCCCTTAGACCAATCGTATATAATCCCTCAAATCATGATCAATAGTTATCTCTTGCTTGTGAAGACTTGATTAGATAGAGCGAGGCACAATTGCGAAGTTAAAAGATTATGAAAGGCCTAAATGATCAACATGTGCCACCCTTACATTTGATGACCAAGGACAAATGGGTCTCACCTGAAAAAGTGACCAATCATGAGTAAGCTCTTAGATCATGATCTTATGGCTATCACGTCATCTCTGATTTTGATTTGACAAAGTGAATCAAGTCCAAGATCCTTAAAATCCTTGTGGAGGTTCCAAGTTTCACTCTTGCATTAGGTTATAATAATTTCATGAGCTTAAAATTTATGTTTGTGTAGCTATCATTTGATGTCTGTAAGGATGTATTTGATGTCTACATAACCATCACCTTTAAACCTGTAAAATTAAAACCTTCACTAGCTTAAAATTGACATTTTCACAACTATCATTCAACATCCGCAAGAACATATTTGATGTCTAAAAAATCATCAAATTTAAGCTAATGAATTATTCTATTCACGATCAAAATACGCTCTAAAATCTTGATGGAAAGCTCATAAATTAATTTACAAGCTAAAGGAAATGCTTGAAATATGCTCAAACATAGAAAATATTTGACCTAAAAAATATGGAAATGGTCTTATGGTCTAGATATATGCACAAGAAAACTTAGTCTAAATCTATACTTTAGGGACCCCATGGAATTTTGTTTAAATATCATGAAATTTAAACTATAGACTCATACTAAGTCTTATTTTAAAAGGAGATCTTTGTTACGTAGGACTTAGAACAAGTTATTTCTATCTAAAGGTTTTAATGTGTTTTGTCAATATCATAAAATCCTATTTATTATTAGACTAGTATACCATCTTTAGTCCCTTTGAGTATATTTCATAAAGCCTTGGCATAAATATTTTAGACCGATGCATACATTGTGTTTATTAAACACAATGCAAACATTAGCTTTGAAAATTTAACCTTGGCCCCTCTTTATATGATTAAAAAAAACTTAGACATAAATCCCTTAGCCTAAGGTTTGCATCATGATTAATAAACATGTAACAAACTTTAGCCTAAGGAACTTAAGCATAATTCCAACTTCATTGATGTGATAACTTCAAGTTTGAACATTTATGCAGTTTAATTATTTGTGCTTTGTCACTAGAGGATGACCCAATGATGTGAGGCTCCTATGACTTTTCAACAAGGACTTGAAATCCTATGAGGCCAATATGTGGTAAAAGTGCATTTGAATTAAAGTTAAAATATGATCCAATGGTTCGTGCTTTGTCATTAGAAGTTGATTTAATAGTGCAAAGATGATCATGACTTTTTAAAGGCCTACAAGCTCATCATGTGGCCAATGTTAATTCAACCAATCATTGACATATGATATGAAGCATAGGGAATGCATGTAGAGATGCTAAGTTTTAAAACCATGTGGTGTCAAACAAAAAGGAATAAATCATAGGAAAAGGCCTAGATTATGATCAATAGCTCAAACTAATCCAAGATTTTGATTTGACGGTGTGAAATGAAAGGAGGTATTTTAAATACAAATAGCTAGTGCTCAAAGGAATTTATTAAAAATGTCATGAAAGGTTTAAACCAATGCCACATAGGTACCATGAAATAAGAAAAGGATAAAATGAAAGATCTTGTGAGCTCAAAAATTCAAAGGTATAAAGGCAAAGGTCCAAAGCATGTATGAACCAAAGTGTGGATATATCTTGCCATTAAATCTTGAAAAACCCTAAACCCTACATAAAAATAACCCAATTGTATTCATTTGGTCATAAATCGATCTAAAAAGATCTTGATTGTGTTTTGAGTGCAAAATAGCTTTCACAGAGACCTATTTCCAAACCAGTGTGAATAATTTAAAGAAACAAGGACCATGGCAGCTCATAGAAAACAATTGAAGGAAGAGACTAAGCTCTACTTATCAATATATAGTTAAGGATGAATCTTTAAGGACATCAAATTATACCTTACAGCATTGAACATCTCAAGCATTACGAATTGGTTCAAACTCGTCTTCATTGTAGAGGAGCTAAAGCCTATCAGAAGAGAAGAGGTTTGCCATGGTGAGCTAGAGACATTATTATTTGGTCATTGTCTAGATGATTAACCTTCACCATGATAATGGAAACCCTGAGGTAGTACATTTTATAGACATCCATGCTCCTATCTTTATTGATTATAGGGTAGATAATGAAAGGATCATTAGGGATGGAAATTCTAAAAAGATAGCTTATATTTATCCTATATCTTTTGATAAATATTATAAGATCCCTCTCCCCCATGTAGACCTATTTAAAATCAAGGAATGGCCAACAAACATGACCTATACTATGTCCTTAGACCTTAGCTGCACCAAGGACCGCATATTTTAAGGGACTTTGAGGGAATTATCCCAATAGTCCAATTTAGGGAAGGCATGAGAGTTATAATGTCCTCGTTAAAATGAGCCTTCAGATCCCCCTCAATCACCTGTGAATAAAATCTAGGTCCCCTATGTACATTTCATGGTGGAACAAAATCTCACCCCTCTAATTAGAGATTTGATCAGTGTCTTCTTGGCCATGCAATTCACTCCCATCAAAAGGAAGACATCTAAGTAGTTTTACAAGATGTCATAGCTACTAGACACCCTTATTTCCTCAATAAACTTCTTTAGTATTATAAATTGGTCTCCTAAGGGAAAAACCACCATTTCCCACCATTACTCTAAATTTCATATATTTAAATATAGGAATGATATGCAATTTTTTTGTGATTGTGTCTACCCAACCATAGTGGAGGCCATTATAGGTGTTCCCATGCCTAGGGTCCACCCACTTATTAAGAAGTATGTTGAAATTATGGGTGACATCTAACACTACCCTAACTGTACAATCATCAAGATAGAGGAGGTCATGTCCTAGCCTTAAAAATTGCTAGTATATGTTCTAGGTAAGTAGTTGTCTTCTTTCTCATTAATGGAATTGATGGGATTTGAAAATAAAAGAGAAGGGTCTTTTCCACTCCTTCCCTCTAACCATTAGAAGAAATATACTTCAAGATTGGAAATAGGTTGAAACCATGACAAACATAGGGATTCATTTGGGTTTTAGCTTGATGAACTTAATATGTGAGATCCTAAGAACATAGTGACTAGTCATTTAAAGGAGAATAAGATCACTAAGACTTAGTAAATGCATCATCTTAGTGTTCTTGACACCATTTATATTAAGGATAAGAATTATGAAGAGGTGTTATCCAGGATTCAAGGGCACAACATCAAACTTGAGCACAAATTGACCAAGGATGACAAGACATCTAGAGAGGTATGGAAAATACATCCTTTGTAATATCACTTGCTATTTTGACCATCAAGAATAGCCTAGGAACAACCCCAAGCATAACAACCATATCCATATCCTAAAGAATAAGTTTTGAAAGATCAGGATGAATAAGGCCATGATAAGGAGAAAGTGGGAGAAGTAAAATTAGAAGAGAGACCTGGAGAGGGGCCCTAATATTCAACACTACCTCAAAGTCCACCTTCCATAGTTTAATATATTGATATGATATCCTTATAGCCTAAAGAGACACTTGAGGGTGACCTCAGGGAACTTGTAGAGGCATATGATACTGATAAGGAAGAAGAATATCTTGAAGAAGCTCAAATCCAAGTAGGGGAGCCTAGAGGAGAGAAAGGAAAAGAGCTTTTCCCTATGGCATCCCAAGAGAAGAAGGTAGAGCTAAAAATAGTTATTATTGGACCAAGGAAGAGACCAAGATTGACCTTTACTCACCCTGCTAGTGAAGTCAATCTATTAAGTGATGAATTCTTGATTCATAGACTAGTCATTCCTGATTGGTTCATTTATGAAAAATTATAAAGGATTCCTTCTATTTCCCATTCATGGGCCATGACAAAAGTTACAAATGTGGAAGTACATGATCACATGAACCCATGGATTAGGACCATGGTAAAAGAGCAAGAAGAAAGGATAATTGTGGTCACTCTAAGAACAAAAATCAAGAGGATGAATGGTCTTGGAGCATCAAGCAACACCGATGTAAAGGTCTTAGAGCCTTTAAATTTTATACTCATCCATAACCATGCAATTTAATCCAAAGATAGATGGATTCGAGAGGGTTACCACCAAGACAACCATGGTGGGAGTAGATGAATTCACCTTCCAAAATGTGGAGCCCTTTGTAGGATTAACCCTAGTATGAGGTCAATATCTTCGTGAGACCACTATTCACTAAGAAGATGTTGAGAGATTTATAGAGGAACAATCAACATGGGAAAAAGCAAGGGTCAGAGGAATGAAATAAAGGATATATAATTTGGAAAGGGAAAAAAACATGGAGACACAATAAATTATATCAATACCTATGGCAATGAACAAAATGCTTGATGAATCATTTTATGACATGTTTAATACACTCAAAATAATGAAGCTGAGGTAGAGTGCATTAACCAAGGGCCTGGTCACATAATGACAAGCCTCAAAGGACAAAATATCTAAACTTCTCAACATCCAAGTAAGGAAATAAATCCCAAGCTTCAAAACCATTAGTTTAGGACACTTGAGCACAATTATGGGAATTGTGGTTGACAAGGTTAAAAGTTTGATTGCATGGCACAATAATGTGGAAAGGCTCCTAGAAGATTATAAGGAGATAATTTCAAGGATTGAATAGCTTCTTGGGATTATGCTTATAGATCCTTCATAACCTACAACCCTTGGAATCATAAGTGATAAGGAATTCAAACATAGGGCTACTTTGGTAACCCAAGAAATCAAAGGAAAGAGCCAAGGCAAATCTGGGGCTGATAATAATAGGATCTTAGACATGATATTTAATGTTGGAGAAAGGATAAATGATGCTAGGAGCATAAAATAATCCATGGCTAGAAATGATAGAGAACTTGAGGACTTGGAAGATCAAGAGGAAGAGCATATCTTGAAGCCTGATATGGATCTAAAGCTAGTTAATGATCAACATACTAAAGCCATGAACATCTTCCCACAACAACAAGCAGAGGCCCTACTAGAAAATTAGACAATATCCTATTTTGTATAATTTTATAACTTTTTGAAATAGAATATTCCATTGTAAAGGCATATGCTTATCTATTAGAATATTTCCCTTAGGTTAGTTCAATTGTAGAAAACAAGTGTATTTTAGAACCATATCAGGAAGGATAGCTATCCTTATCTTTTGTACACTTGTATGTTGTAACTGATCGATAAGCTCCTTGATCTTTCTATAAAGGCATTTATTACCAATTGTAAAAGAGAGAATTTTGAGAAAATTTTGTAAACTTTAAGCAATTAGTAGAATCAAGGAATTCTACAAATATTGTTCACATTTGATATGTCAATTATTAATATAGCTTTTCTCTAAATTGCTAGTTTGTGTCTTGAATTTGAATGGTGTCTTTAAATTTTAAGTTATATTTTCTAATCATAGTGTTTCTAATTTGTCCATATGCTAGATTAGTTGGAGGATCTTTGGTTTTTATTCACTTCATTTTACTCTATATTAAGATGTACAAATGTTATTTTATGATAGTAGTAAATCCTTAAAAAAGACTTGGTTTTTGCTTTACTTGTGACTCTTTACATTAACCTTTGAATTTTTCCTAGTATATAGTGAAATTTGAGCTTAGGCTATGTTGCATTATATATTGGTTGAATGTTTACATATTTTCAATTGATGCTTTGCCATGATGTTTGAGATTAAAATTGGCAATCTCTTGTTTCTTTTATACCTTACCCTTCCCTTTGATTTTTTTTTGCATCAGACCACTCTAGTTTAAATATCATTATAAATATCCACTTAGATTAGTCTATATATTAAATCTAGATCACAATTCACTAAGTATTAACATAGATCCTCTACAATTTACAAATAATAGACCATGATGGTTCTTAACCATCACTTATTATAAATTTGTTGGAAACCAATACATATTTTTGTCTCTATTTCACCATAGGTGATATCAAGTTACCACAACCTGCTACTCATGCTCTAAATTCCTTGAATTCTAAAATGGGAAGTGTTCTTTGAACACTAAATAACCTTTTGGTGTATTTTGAGGCATCAAAAAATGTTACTCCTTCTTCCCCCTTGGTCCCTCCACATGTGGTCCCTTCTTTTGTTGTGGTTCTTCCACATGTGGTTCCTTCTCCACTTGTGGTTCCTCCATCCATGGATCCTCCTTAACCTATGGTCCTTTTTCCACTGTTGGCTCCTTTCTATCAAATAAATTCCACTCTTATTCCTTCTCCTGAGTATTATATGCATGATAGTCTTCCTTAGCATGATTATTCAATTATACCTATATTTTTTGTAAAGGATATTTAATGAGAGGTCTTTTCATAACTATCACTAAAACTCTTATTATAGTTAGGATCCAACTTCATATAGACATATCTGATGTTATGGATAATGTTTTTGGATAAATTAATGACTAATTATGAACACAACACACACACACACACACACATGCACATACACACATATGCATGTGCACGCACGCACGTGCACACACACACACACACACACACACACACACAGAGACACACACACACACACACACACACACACACACACACACACACACACACACACACACACACACACACACACACACACACACACACACACACACACACACACACACACACACACACACACACACACACACACACACACACACACACACACACACACACACACAATTTATATCATTTGAATCTATTAAATTTTTTATTTCATTTATCTATCTTACATGGATCTTTATATTTAACATTATGTTTTATATATGGTTTCATTTCTCTCATTTTTTATTATTATAGATTATTTTTACATGATTATCTATATTAGTTAATTTATTTTCATGGATGTTTTTATATTTTATCATGATTATTTTCTACCCTATCTCAAAAACATGGATAATTATTATTATGACATGGTTATGCTCCCCTTAGTAATCCTTACTTACCATGTGATTAGTTATAAAATAATTTCTCTCATTGTAATACTATTTTACAAGTCCACTTTAGATCTCCCTTTATTACCCTTATTTCCTTTCAAAATCTAAGCATACACATGGTTAAAACCTGAGAAATCATACTAGTTCATAGGTAAGCCTAAGTGCTTTATTCAATCATGTCTTTGAATACGTAGCTTCCTTTATCCAAAGTCTAAGGTTCATTCATGTGTATCATTTGTCCCTCATGTTAGTTATTCCAATTTTTTATAGAGGTGGAATCTTAAAAGACATAAAAATTCAAAATAGAATTCATTTAAACAAAAAACAAGGATGAAAAAGGCAACATTCAAAATTTCAAAATTCAAATCACACTAAAAGACATGATTCAAATCATATCTCCTTTTCATAATTGAAACTCAAACTCCATTATTGGCCTCATGATAGATTCAATGTCTATTATGGTGTACTAGGCCATTATATTTGGAATGGAGATTAAAAATATGTATTTTATTGTTACCCTTTTTCTCACACAAGTACCCAATCTTCATAGTAGACCAACGACTCTTTAAGAGGTCCTGAGGAATAGGGAACACATTATGAAAAGGTAGGTCCATTTTAATTTTATTTTTCATCTAACCAACTTT
Source organism: Torreya grandis (assembly GCA_037957365.1). NCBI lineage: Eukaryota > Viridiplantae > Streptophyta > Pinopsida > Cupressales > Taxaceae > Torreya > Torreya grandis. Next base: position 831,866 of record JARHVA010004645.1, on the reverse strand, counting down.
AGTTGATCTTAGTATATCACTTATTTGCATATATAACTTTGTGTTTATTTTAAATGAGTATCCTTTGTATATTGACAGTCACTAGCCACTTAGTCTCTTTTCTATGTCCTTAGTGTGTCTCATGTTTCCTAAGGTCTTATCGTAGACACCTCACATTGTGATTTTTACATTTATTCTTATATTTTCAATAGTACTAATATTTCCCCTTGAGAAATATTATTTTGTTAGCTGATCACTCCCTCTAGGAGTTCCCATTTGTGAGTTGTATTGTAAGATCATGGGTAGGAAAAAGCCTTCTTCACAAATATACCACATCACAAACATTCCTTCTAAAATAATTTCCCTAGTTATTTCCACCTTATTGGTGTTCCCTTTGTGAGTTTTAATGTAAGACCATGGATAGGAATAGGCCTTCCTCACACAATATTCCAATACCCATGTCACAATGAAATTACATGTGTAAAATTTGAGAAAGTAGTGATGACTATGAGTTACCCATAATTGACATGATTCTCATCTTGATATAGTATTTTTTATTCTTAATTCATTGTTTTTTCACTATTATCTTGTTATTTTATGATTTCATGTATGCTTACAAACATTTTATTAAACCTTTCATACTTCCTATCTTGAATTAACATGATCAATTTAATTTCATTTTTCCAATTTTATTTCTCTTCTATACTTCCCAACATGATTTACTAAGATGTATTGACTTAATTGTTTTGTTTTTATACCATTTACCTTTCATGTTCCTTCCATATTATTACATTATTTTCATACTTCCCAATGTGATATAGTGTGATGTTACTTGTTTTTAATTTGGTGTCAATCTTTTTCATGGTTTAAAATCAATTTTTTATCATTTTACCCTCTTTGGCTTATTATATTTAGTCATCTCTAGTTAATACATAGTTCACATTATGATATAGTGTGTATTACATTTGTTTTTTATTACTTATACTTTTCCAAGTCATTTTTCCCTTTTCTTTTTAACCATGCATGTGTATCACATAATCCTAGGAAAGAAAACACTCTGCATATATTTCCCATAGTATATACAATTAAACATAAATATATATGATAGAAATAAATGTATCCATGCATCAACATCCAAAACCAAATAAAACTCATGAGATCAAATCCAAATTTCAAAATCAATATCTATATATATCATGTGTTTTATACAATACAAGGTACAACATATAAAATAGCTCCATCTCTAAGGCTGGGATCCATCATGCATATCTTATGGCCTAGCCATGCTATCCATAGATTATTGAGATTGTCCCCTCTGAATGGTAAGTTGTAATGAGGTAATTTTGGATCTAAAACTTGCTACATATCCATGTAGATTAGCCAGCTGGGCTTGAACCTATTCAAAATGGATAATGGTAGCTATGTGTGATACTCTCTCTTGAGTGAAGGCCTAATAGGCCTATGCCTCTCCCTCTCTTACTCATGCTAATGGTTGAAATCCATCCCTACATTCCTAAAACTACCTCATGGCCTCCCCCACTAGTCTAAACTATCCTACCTACACTATGATAGATGAAACCATGGGATCATCCAGTGTGGTGGGGTCATATGGAGCCAACACCCCATCCAAAATGTCATGGTACATAATAATAACCAAATATCCCCATATAATCTCCTCTATCATAGGATCTATAAAACGAAAACCAAATAAACATTAGATCACATATATATATGTTAAAATATATCTATCTACCTACTATAATCACATGTAACTAGTGTTCTATATCAAAGCTTAAATAAACATTACAACATTTCTCACCAGTGCTAGTGTCACCAACCACCATCTCCCCATCTACTCATCTATCAAACATAATATCTCTATCTATTTAGACCCTAAGCGCTTCCTCTATCGATTGATATCACACTAGTGAAAATCCATGAGTCACCACTAGATCATGTCATGATCCTCTCCTGAGAGGTACCTCTATAGACTAGTTATGTCATAGAGTGGCAAATATGTCATCCAATGTTGTAGTCATCACCTGTGCTTGATCTTGTTGGTAGTACCTCCATTTATAGTGTGTTTATGGTGGTCACTACTACTTATGATACTATTATGATTCCTAGTATGGTGTTATCTAAGGGCCTAGATCCACATCCATCTCATCTCCTATTATTATCACCTATTTCTATGCTAAACCAATCCATGGTCTAGCATGTCATAGAATAATCATAGGTATCTCCATCAGTACTCCTCCTCCTCCTCTCCCCCTTATCTCTCTAGTATGTCATGATTAATAATCAGACACTACTAGAAGGGTGGTTTTGTGTGGGAGTCTAAATTACCCTAGTAAGTGTGCCCCCAGATGTGGCTCTACCCATGAGATGTAATGGCTCATGATATGCACTCGTGCCAACCCTATTTTAATGGTCAAAAAAATAGGTCATATAATAAAAATGTGCACATAAGGATACCAAAGGATCTCCCTATAAACACCAAAATGATGTTACACACACGTATGTAACTCCCTATGTCAAAACCCATTTTAGCCCATTTTCAATAATAACAATTAACCTCATTAACCCATGCTTTTACCACTCACACATTTAATTAATTTAAAATACTTAATTAAGTTAATTAAAAACCCCTTTTACCACCTTACTTGGCCACCTCACCTTATGACTAATTCTCACCTGATGACTCACCTCAAGACCTGGTCTCCTCATCCTAACTACCCAAAATTTATTCTCACTTTAAAAATAAATTCTTAATCAACTACCTCCTTCTTAACCTCTTATTTTTTCCATTTTTTAATGGGTGCCACACTTGACATTAAGAGTAATAGAAAATAGGCCAAAAATAGTAATATTTACCTATTATAGGGCCATCGATGTTGGTCAACCCATGGTCTATGTCAGTGAGATCACCGACATCAGTGATATAAGCCAAACCCAACCAAAACTTTAGGTCAACAAAAATCAAGAAAATTAATATATATTTGCATTCAAACTCTCAACATTCAATTTTTGACATCTTGGTTTATTGTCATCTTTCATAAGTCAATCATGATCAAGAACTAAGCTCTTGAGGACCAACAACACCTACTTGTTCTCTCTCTTTAGGCCATCAATTTAGACTACCTAATAGTTGCCATTAATCTAGAACTTATCATTCGATGACCACTATAGCTAAGTACATCACTTATTCTATAGGTATTTTAAGTATTTACTTTGCTATCACTTCATATCTACTGTTCATTACTCTATACACTCCTGAACGAACCCCTATGAGGGAGTTACAAAGTTTCCTTACTTGTTTCCCCTTGACTTGACACACCAAACCTCTGATCAGATCTACCAAAACCATACTCTCTCTCTCATAAATCTGCCCAACCTCCTAGGCCTAAAAAAGCCTTCTACAAGCTCTTAGGCAATTATTTCCACTGCCAACCTCCATAAAGTAACTGACATTTATCACCTTCGCCATTGACCTAGGTAGTATAATCGATATCGATCACTCCCCTACCATTTTTGATGACTATGGATTCCCTAATCTTTTCAAAACCTACCCAAACAACTTCTAAAATATAAACAAAATACACCACCTATACCTTATCACTCTCTGATGCACTCAGGTTGTGAATAATGTTAATATTATATCTCTTTCACTCTCTCTTTACCTCTCTTTTAGTTATTTATTACTCTTTTGTCTCTCGAAAGTAGACTATCATCTTTAAGGAAGTTTCACACTTCCTAGAACAAGTACATAGCTTGACATCCCACTCATTTATCTACTAACAAACATTTTACGGTAGTGCTTTCTTACTTGTAGGTAGTTCTCCCCAACCAAAATAGAGTGCTCACAATGTCTGAATATGGTGTGTAAACCAATCTGGGTTTATTCTAATCACTTATCCCCATCATTATTTTTTATTTTTCCTTTAGATTTTAAATAGATAGAATTTAGTGAAACATTTCTGACATGCCTGGTGGGACCCTGGAGTTTTCCTTGGTTTCATTTATTGTTTTAATCATTCATATAGGTGAATTATAGTGAAAACTTAATTTCTTTCATTTTATCCCTCTCTTCTCTCTTAAAATAAAAAATTCAACATTTTATTTTCTATTTAAAACCATTAAACTAAAATTTTATTTCTTTTCTCTTTACCTCTAAAAGCAATTTATCATTTTTTTTCAAGTTAAAAAAAATCTCTTCTTTAGTTCTTCTTACATGTACATTAAGATATTAAATTTCATTCTCTACTCCCATTTTCATCTTTGTTTGCATTCGAATCTAAACATTTCAAATTTGGGTTTAAAACTTACTACATTTCATTATTTGTTTGTTGCATATTAGCTCACCTAGTTAATTACAAGCATTATGAATAAATTTTAGTGCACCTATGTTACACAACCAAATCAAATTCACACAAACAAACATCTAAACTCATATAATAAATGCTCATCAAGATTTCATCACCTAGTGGATCACCTTACCCTACCTAACTATCCCACTTGGATTTCACCACTAAGGGGAGAACCCACTCCATTCTCTAGTGGAGTATAAAATCTAGACAAAAGGTATATTTTGGCTAAGTGGCCTAGCTTGGCTCTAGATCTATGAAGTGTGGAGAGCAAGCTCCTATAACAAGCCACATACTTGGTCTAACATAGATTTCCTCTTGAGAACTAAAAATAACTAGAAATTAACTCTAGATTACTTGATAGTACTTTCGATAACCAAATTCTCTTTTCATTATCTGATTAAGGCATAAGCCAACATGAGACTAAAAATTAATCTCTAGGACTTAATAGTTACTAGCTATATGTTCTTTTTATACTTTTCTATTGCCTTCTATAATTTGTAGTTGGTAAGGACATTTTACTATTAATTCACAAAATCAATACCATTTCTAATACTCAGTTTGTATAACCTATTATCTCATGTTTTTTGAGTGTTGTTCCTTCTTACACAGACCTCTTACATCTATTGTTTTGCCTAGTTTTAACTTCTAGTTTTCTAAAACATCAGATTTTCCATCTCCTATGATATCATAGTGACCGACATTGGTTAACTCTATTGGCATCGGTAGATTTTACCTACCGACATCAGTTAGTCCACCGACATTGGTAAACTTTTTTCTACTAACATCGATCAAGTGACTGATGTCAATGACTATGTAATTTTCATCTACTCAAAATAGTAAGCTGAAATAACCCACTTACCTACACTCAAACCTATTTTTTCCTTATTCTATTACAATACAGGGTAGTAAGACTATTTATGCTTCCTCTTGTATGGTATTAACGTGAGCTCAAGCCAAAATTCTTATTGATTACGTAAGATGGCAACCACGTCCACCTTCCCCTCTTCTAATTCTATCATGAAGCATACTTTAGATACATAGCATACTCTTAGCCCTGACCAAATTCCCATTATGCCTAAAGGATATCAAGATTTTTCTAAATTTCTTGATCATAATGTGGCAACCTTTCGGCATTACCTTGATATGAGCCGAACCCATAATTTTTTGGGTGACTCAATTTATGGTATGCCAACCTCTCTAATGGATAAAAATTTAGCTTTAGTTGCCTCCATTATTTTCCCCATGGTTAACCAAATCACCACTTCTATGAGTACCCTAACTATGAACAATGTCCAAAGTTTAGCATCGCCAACTACCCAATCCCACCTAAACCCTAGTGTGACTTCTGTACTTTCACAACCACAACTAGTTCAGTCAAGTCTTACCCCATTTTAGAATTTATTGGTACCTATTCCATCTACCCTTGTACCTATAATTACCTGAGTTTTGACTCACTATTCATCCAGTCTAACCATACCAATAATCCAACCTATAATAGCAACCAATGAAAGCATAGTCTCTAACCCAATAGGACAAGCCCCTTTTCTTTCCACATCACAACCTATGACTCATTATCATTATATTACCCCAACATAACCTCAAAAATCTATGTCATACACTCCCTCTACTTCTTATAAGGCTCCCTATAATTTAGGAGGTATCCCCCAAACTAATCCCCCTCTAGACCTCATTAAGATGTTAATGGAAAAGATGTCTAATCTAAAGACATTTGTTTCTAGTTCAAAGAATGTGTTATATTATGATAAAATATGCAATGAACCAATCCATCCTTCTGTGCCTATTTTCCCTTATCTAAGTTAATGGTAAATCCCTAAATTTACTCATTTCCAGAGTAAAGAGGACCCACAATAGCACTTGTGAGCATTTAGACATGCTTGTTATTTAATAGGGTACTATAATGCATTATTAATTCACACCTTCCCTATGTCTCTTTAAGGTGTTGCCTTGGATTGCTATAACTCTATACCTCAGCACTCCCTTTTCTCATTTACCTAACTCACATAAATATTCTTGGACCATTTCTCTATTAACATTTCTAAGAAGTTTCTATAACAGACCTTTATTCTATCAAATAATTTGATGATGAGTCTATTGTAGATTTTGTTGCTCATTGGAGAAGATTGATCAATCAACTCTCCTTATCCTTACCCCAACCTAAGCTTATTGAGCTCTTATCAAGGGCATGTGTTAAGAACATCTCATCCACACTCTAGGTAGAAACTTTCCACACATTTGATGAGGCCTTCACAATGGCATAGAAACTCAAGATTCACATTATAGATGAAGGAAAAGTCAAGTTGTGTAGTAAGAATCCCAATTCAAAATCAAATGACTCCTCCTCCTCCTCCTCTAAAAAATCTCCTTCTAACCAAAAAGATAGAGGCTCTACCAACATGGTGGTAATTAAGTTAGCCTCTTCCATAACCACAAACCAATCGAATTCCTTGACTTCCCAAAATCTGACCAATAAATTCCAACAACGGTTTGAACAAAGATAATATACTCCCATTGGGGAGTCATATACATCCATTTTGGAGAAACTATTACAATAATGTTTCATAAACCTTCCTCAAATCAAACCTCTTATATAGTTTGACCCCTCCCATCCTATTCCAACTTGGTACAAGGAAGATGAGTTTTGTGGTTACCATTGAGTTAAAGGCCACAATTCTAATAACTATAAGACATTCAAGAACATTGTTCAATATATGCTTGATAGGGGTGATCTCATCTTGGATAATCCTAATGCACCCCCTAATCAAGGTATGTATGTTTTCAAACACCCTCTTCCTAACCATTCACCAAATCAAAATATTGTTTAAACCACAACTAACTTAGATGATCATAATATCCGTACAGTTAATATGGTCTTTCCTTTACCTATAGTTCAACCTTCCCCTCAACAAGAGACACCCATTTCATCGACTCCTCCCCCACATTTAGTGGCATTTGTTTTTCCCATTCTTCATCCTTAGGTAGAAGAACTGATTTCACCCATTCCACTCCCTCATGAGGAAGAGCCTCTTTTACCACTTCTTTTACCACCTAAGGAGCCTATAATGCCAATTATTTTTCCACTAATATTACCTATCTTCTTACCACTTAAAGACCACACCCTGCCTATTCCTCAACCACATGTTCAAAGGAACATCATTAATATATTATACCCTCTTGAGGAACATTCTTCACCTACCTCTCATCCACCTATAGATAGTAGTACCTCATCCACTCCACCTTTGCACTTAGAGGAGTCAATATTATCTACTCCCATAATAGATGAGAGACCTATTATGCCTACTCCAATTTTACCACTCTTACCCCTTATTTTACCTATGGAGGATCATAATTTACCTATGCCTCACCCACATGTTGAGGGGGCCATAATACCTATGTTTTACCCTCTTGAGGAATCTTCTTCACCTATCTCCCTTCCACCCATGGTAGACCATGTCTCTTTTCCTATCTCTGTTGAAGAGGACCCCATTGTGGTTCTTCCTCATCTTTGGCCTGAAGTAGCAAAACCTAATAATTTCCTTATTTCCCAAAAACCTTAGACTTTTAAAGACACAACCTTAAGGCCTACATCAACTTCATCAAAACCTTTCTCGCATTTGGTGAAAAGTTTAGAATTTCTTGACTCCACAAAGCTAGATCATGTGGTATTTTGGGACCAGCTTAAAACTCCTTATCCAACACAATTAATGTCAACCTTTAATACCAACCTTCTGACTACCCTTTACCCCAAGTTATTTGAAAAAGCTAAAGCTTCTTCACCAAAATCACCTAAAGTTTATCCATCTATGTTAGAACCCTCCCCCTCATAGGAATCTTCCACATTAAAGCAGATCAGGGCTTTAGGCATATGCCCCCTCTCTAATTTAATTCATCCACAGGTGAAATTAGATTTAAATCCTCAACCACAAGTTTGAGTTTTTTGGCTTGAATTACAAAAAAAAATTAAGCTTCATAGAGCTCATTGATCTCTTATTTAACCCTCAACTTTACCATCCATTTTGGAATCACACCCCTATACTTTAGTTAGAATATTATCAACCCAAGAAAAATAAAAGGTTAATTTACCTCCACTCCTACATTTGCCATCTGATAGGCCTTTCACATATAAAACTAATAAAATGATATCAAAACATGTAACTCCATCATCACCAAATAAAGCATCATGTAAAACTTTAGTCAATTTGCCACTTCATTTCCTAGTTGTCAGATCATTGCCAACCCTTTCACTATCTCCTCAAAAAGGATGTCTCCTTACATTATAATATAGATTTATAGGAAGATTTTGATGCACTTAAACAATATCTCCATTAACCACTAGTTCTTATTTCACCTAAGTAAAATCAACCGTTCTACCTATACATCTCTACAATAAACCATTCTCTAGGTGTTATGATTACACATCAAGATGAGCAACATCAGGAGTAGGCAGTTTAATACATAAGCCACACACTTATTGGTTATGAGACTCGATATACCCATACTAAAAAACTTTGCTTTGGATTGGTCTTTTCCACCTCCAAGCTTCACCATTATCTCCTAAATAATAAAACCTATGTGGTCACCCATACTAATTCCCTCAAATACATGCATTCCAAGCCATATCACAACCAACATTTAGCTTGGTGGCTTATGCTTCTTTCTAAAGTTGACTTAGAATTTATTCAAAAAATGTATATTAAGGGGAAAATAATCACTGACTAGTTAGCTACTACCCCTTTACATGACAATCAACCTTCAAACCTTGAATTCCCTGATGAATCCATTATAATGCTCTCCACTAATGGAATCTCTTATCAAATGATGATTTTCTTCAATGGATCTAAATGCCATATAGTGAGGGCACGAGGGTCATTATTATTCCTCTAGATGGTGAACCTATGCCTTTATCATTTAAACTAGATTTTGAATGCACTAAAAATATGGATGAAAAAGAGGCTTTGATTTTAAGACTTCAAACAACTCTCTTCTTGGGTATCAAATCCACAACCATTTTTAGTGATTCTTAGCTAGTGGTTAACCAGGTTAATGGTTCCTACCTATACAAAAATGAAATTCTACAGTGGTATAAACATTTTGTAGATATGTTATTGAGATCTTTTGACTCTTATCTCTTAAAAACTATTCCTCGATCTATAAAAAACTTTGTTGACATGATGGCTTCACTTGATTCACACATACGCTCTTCATCCTCTTCTTTGAGAATGTATGTCACTATACATCACTTAACATTACCCTCTTATATATCAGCTAACAACCTCTTTGTCATAAATGTAATAGCCAACCCACATGACTGATGGTTCAAGCAAGTCACATATTATCTTTCCTTCTCTATCACCCTTTTTAATCTCTCCAATAATGGGAGATGTCCCTTCATAAAATGTGTCACTCATTACACTATGCTAGGGGGAATTCTCTACAAGTAAGGTTTTGAAGGTATTTTTCTTAGATGCCTCACTAGTAATAAGACTCCACCATTAAAGAAGTTTATGATAGGATTTTTGGTGGGCATTTCAATGGTCATGTAGTTATCAATCATATCCTTCAACTTGGCTATTATTGCCCCACACTTTATTAAGACTACGTTGATTATGTTCAACACTACATTAGGTGTCAACAAAATGCTAACTCCTTCACATTCCAAGTCATTAATTATAAATCAACAAGGACTTTTGGCCCTTCTCCCAATAAGACTTAGATCTAATCAAGGAGATTAATCCTCATTCATCCCTCTGTCATCATTCTATCATTACTGCCAATAAATACTTCACCAAGTGGGTCAAGGCCATACCTCTCTTCTCCACTAAATTTGACAAAATTATTGACTTCATCAACCATCACATCATCTATCATTTTGGTGTCTCTCATAAAATTATAATAGATAATGGTAAATCTTTCAAAAACAAGACTATTCAATGTCTTTGTGATACATTTGGAATCAAATTAAGCTTCTCATGATCATACTATCCACAATAAAATAGATAGATAGATAGAAGCTTCTAAAATAACATTGACCAAAATTCTCATGAAGGTAGTCAATGATACGAGCAAGGATTGGCACACACACATTCCTTTTGATTTATGGGCTTACCACACTAGAATTTGAACCCCTATGAGTGCTACACCTTTTTCCTTGGTATATAGGATAGAGGCTATTTTGCCTCTTGAAGTCTAGATTCCTTCTCTTTGCATTTCTCTACAATACATACTAATGATGACTTTCACCAAGAACATTTGGCTTAACTTGAATTAATTGATGAGCACTGTCTCATAACCCTCAACCACCTCTAAATCTATCAAGAATGTATCAAACATGCTTATAAAAAAAACCTAAAAGAGTGAGATTTCAATGTAGGAGATCTCGTCTTAAAAGAAAATTAACATGTGACAAACATGGAAAAAAATTAATGGGGTATGTTTACTCCTAATTGGCTTGGACCTTATACCAGAACTCATAAGTATGGCTTAAGAACTTATCGCTTGTCTTCTCTTGAAGGAAGGCAAGAACTAGAACCTTTAAATGCCTAACACCTATGACCATTATATTGTTACATAAGTGTAACTTCACCTCATATTTAACTTGAGCTTGTCCCTTGAGCATCCCTATTACATTAATTTCCCTTCCTCTTCCCCCTTACTCCTATACCCTTAGTTAACTTACGCAGTGGTATGGTTTTACCCTCAAAGTGGAAATTTCTTAAGCCTCTATAGTCTTTTCCATGACTAAAAGCATAAAAAAAAATAAAAAAATAAAAAAATAAAAAAAAATGAGATATGTGACAAGTTATAAACTCTCAGGTCATGCATCTCAACGTAGACTACTCCCTTAAAGGATAACTATTTAAACTTAAAAATGAATGCTTAGACCACTCCTTGAAGGATAGCTAAATTGAGCTTTATTCTCAAAGGGAAATACAAATAAAAAATACTTATCATATTAATCTACTTTATACGACCTTAACCCATATAAAATCCCATTCTAGGCTTCCTGTATTGATCAGCCTACACAAGAAAAAGATTTAAGTCATGGACTTGCTTATAGTAGCTCTCGGGTCACCCACAAAAAGGGCATATCATCCCTAGTTTGTAGGTTATGCTACCCAAACATTTTCCCTCATTTTACCCTTTTTTCCCTCATACTATTTCAAGGGAATGTGAAGCTCATTTAATATAAGGTAAACATGATGCTTCTCTAACAGACACAATGGTTCAAAGATATAAGGCATGAAAGAGGCTCATTTTCTTGAGCCTATTTATGTTCTAATCATGGTCTTTGTTGGTGCATGAGCATTCTACGTATTTATTTTCCCATCCACATCACATGTCAATCTCTCTATTGAGATGAATAACAATGTCATACCCACACTATCAAACTCTACTCAATTTATTTTACTCATACACCATCACAAATATATAAAAATGTTGAAATAAACTAACATAACCAATTTATTCATTTTAAGCATACACCATCACAAAATATGGAAAAATGCTAAGATAAAACTAACAAACTGACTATGCATATACCATCACATATATGGGAAAGGCTAGTCTAACTCAACTAACATGATCGACATTAACATCAAAATTAACATAGCATTAAATAATCATCATCTATATTATCATCATCTACGTCAATATCCTCATCACAATCACAATAAATACATCTCAAAATCAAAAATAAATAAACATCTCATATATATATATATATATATATATATATATATATATATATGATCAATAACGTGTCCATCAATACATCATCATAATATCATCTCTCTCTTAAAATATGCATCTCGCATCTTCAACTCATAGGATGGTGTACATATAACAAATATAATCAAAATATGGCACTCAAAATCATCGAGGCTCTCCATATGGTCATGATGAAGCAGTGTCATTACCACTCTCAATCCATCTACATCTATGTGAGCTAGAAGTTATGGCATATGACATAGATCTCTCTTGCTCCCTATACTTAGAATACCATTTAATCTATGGAAAACTCTTTGATATCCCTCTCATAATAGGAAATATCATCCAGGTTAGTGGTATATCTCACTAGAGATATAGTGTGTGGTAGTCCCATAACACATATTGATGGCCCAGCCTATACTAGTCCTTAGGGTGGTGGAGGAGGATGAGTAGCCTAACCTGCTGCTCTTAGGCTATCCCTCTCCATTGTCACTATAGTCACTTGACCCTATAACATTCTAACTTGGCCCTGTAGTTTTTCAACCTAGCCTTGTAATGCCCTAACATAGCCCTACAAAGTCATAACCTACCCTTTTAAGGCTAATACATGTGCATGTATTATATCTCTAGCTTGAAAAGTTGTATATTGTGCTTATACATCTATATCCCTCTCTCTCACTAAGCCCTATAAATCTGGTGGTGGCCTCTTGACCTCCACCATGGGATGTAAACCTACCCACCAAGATGTATATATTACTATATACCTTGGATCTCTAAAACTTGTCCCTATTGGTAGCTCTTCAAAATTTGGCCCATCTATTTACTAGGGTAATGGCATGGGTACCTCTATGTCATCCCTTCTATATCAAGGGAAAGTAGGTGGTATATCCTATAGTAGACCAAACTACCTCCTAACTTGTGTCATGAGTACCATCTCCAACTCACCAGCTCATCTCCCGCTGACCCATAGTGAGCTCTACAAACCAACAAGTTGTTTTTCCTATCCTCTAAAAATTAGGTATGTCAAGTAGGGTCTCCATAAGGATCAAACCCTCAATTATGCACCTATAATAGGCAATGTCATGCGTTATGTTGTCCACTCAGGTCTATTCCATGCCCTCTCTCCATCATCTAAAACTAACCCTAAAGCTAGCTAGAATCATGGCAGGTAACCCCAATAGTCATGTCATTATGATTTACTCATATGCCCAATAGTGTAGTAGATGGCTGACAGATAAATTATATCACCATCATAGTCTCAAACCCCATAGCTCTCTATATAACTATGCTAAAAATAATAGACCCCATGCAAAAATATTTCACTACTCAAGCATCTATGCAATAACACCTATCAATGCAATCAAAAATATACCACCATATACATCTAATAATGCATATGCCATGATCCCAATCATCATCAAGATGCTCATTCAATGATTTTCCTCATCAGCCATATACAATGGCTCATAGGTAAAACTCATAGAATTATAAGTCACCTCACTAACATGTTTGCCATATAAAGCCACCATGTGGATATCATGCTCTTCTCTCAAGCATGCAAAGAGATCATCACCCTAAAGTGGTAGTCATAAATTCCTATAGACATCATCCTAGGTAACTATCAACTCTTTGATCAATAGATGTAAGGTGTTGGTGGTGTGATCGCACCTCTCAATCAATACTATGATAAGGCTCACATCTTGGGTGACTAAATAATATCATCACACTCCTCTTAACCCCATGACTTCCATGTGTTTCCACTCATCTAGAGTGACATCCCTCCTCATACATGTCAAAAGCCTTAGTAGATGATCCTGTAATGTTAGCTCCATCCTTGCATGCATCCATACAAAAACAACTCAAGTCACATACCTTTTTAATATACTCTATCATCACCTTTTTTCCTTTCTCTCAAGGAGAACTACATTGGTCTGAGGCCCTAAATTGGGATATGTAGGCATCACTCAGTCAACATGAGGTCTTCAAAGATTATCTTACCCATATACCCACCTAACTAACTACCCTACTCTTTTCTCTCTATGATAGGCTTTACTACCTCTTCTCTCTCTCCACCCTAGGCCTACCTACCTATCATAACTCTAGGCCTCACAGCCTATATCTCTGACCCTTGACACTATGCCCTATATTTTAAGCCCTAAGCCTCTTAACCTATCTCAACCTACCATTTTACCCATTCCCATAACACACCTTTTAACCATACCTTAGATATTTTTCCTAGACTCTGGGAGAACTACAATGGCATGAGGCCCTAAACTGGGCTATATAGGAAGCACTCAATTAACACGAGGTCTTTTGAGGCTAGCTCAACCATTAGGCTAGTTGACTACTTCCACTAGGGATTCAAACTAACCATTTTTCCTATTTTTCTAGTTCTTCATAGTCACCAACATTATCTTTAATTTTGACATTGATGCTTTGTAGGCATAATTATCAATCAATGTCAGTAGACACCTACCGACTGTGATGTCATGTCAGTTGATGTTGGTGAATCTCACTAATGTCAAGAACTAATTCAACCCTAGGGCTAAATGAACCAAATCCAAAAATAAAAATTTAACCTTAAAACCGACCCAAAATTCACCCCAACTTATCCTAATACTACCATATCCTATTTCCTACCCCTCTACTAACATTTTCTATGCCCCCACCTCTAAAATAGCTTAAAAACTCCAAATAACCAAATCAATTTTCAAATATAACTAGTAGAGGATATTACCTCATTTTTCCATCTCCTCTAGGTTGGCACAACTGGCTCTTATGGTGGTGTGCCTCCCACTATGTCCACTCCTTACATTGCCATCTTAGTCACTCTCATATCTCTATTTTTTTCTCCAATCACAAGTTGTAAATGAGTTTGGTCAGCTGTCAAACCCTCTTTTATTGGGTTTGGTTGGTCATCAATGTCAGCATGCTTGAATTAATCTATTGACATCAGTGCTTATACCTATTGACATCAATAACATTGCCCTAATGTACTGACATTGACATTATTTATTACTGATATCAGTAATGTCACTGATGTCGACATCATTACAATAATGTTTTCCCCAAAAAAGAAACCCCAACTTTTTAGACTTTACCCATACTTTAGAGCAATTTGATGATCACATATATCTCCCCAGCCATGACAAAAACCATTGGAGATCACTTAAATCTTCACCAATGATTACTTTGCTTGGAGATCATGAATATCTCCTCACTCACTGGCCCTTTTACACTAACCTTGCATTGCTTATCTTGACTGCTTATATTATTCTGCTATAGTTGGCTATTGGGCATATGTATGTATATTAGGTGTTTTAGATAGAAACCAAGCTCATCCTATCACCTTCAACCCTTTTTGTGTTTTCTAGTGGTGCTTCCTACCTTAGATACCTAGGACACATCGATCATTAGAGTTATATCTTTGATTATTTTGATCTATCAACTATCACTTACAAGTTATGCTTTGGTTATTTCTATCTGAGTCCTCCTTAACCTTGCCTATTATTAAAATTTTTAACAATATATCATAATATTATGCATATATTAAGCGATACTCAATTCCTCACCACTCACCCAATTACCTTTTTATCAAACTAGTACCTGATTATAGTTTCTCCTCCATCGATTCTTGTTTTGAGGGGAGATACCTCATCCAATACTTGGAGTATCTAATTCCTATTTTGTCTTGAAAAATGGTTATTACAAATTACAAGACAAAAAGGGGTAAATATAGAAAACAAAATTATGTCACACACATGTATGTAACTCCCTATGTTGAAACCTCTTTTAGCCCATTTTTCAATAATAACAATTAACCTTTGTAACCATGCTTTTACCCCTCACACATTTAGTTAAATTAAAATAATTAATTAAGTTAATTAAAAACCCCTTTCTCCACCTTACCTACTTCAAAACTAAATTCCTAATCAACTACCTCCTTCTTAACCTCTTGTTTTTACCATTTTATAATGGGTGCCACACTTGGCATGAAAAGTAATAGAAAATAAGCAAAAAAATAGTAAGCTTTACCTATTCTAAGGCCACCAATGTCAGTCAACCCATGGCTGATGTTGGCAGGACCACCGACATCAGTGATATAAGCCAAACTCTAACCTAAAGTTTAGGTCAACAAAAATCAATAAAATTCATTCTTACTTGCATTCAAACTCTTGGCACTCAATTTTAAACATCTTGGCTTACTGTCATCTTACATAAGTCAATCATGATTAGTAACTAAGCTCTTGAGGACCAACAACACCTGCTTGTTCTCTCTATTCAGGCCATTGATTCAGACTACCTAATAGTGACCATTAATCTAGTACTTATCATTCAATAACCACTACAGTTAAGTACATCACTTATTATATATGTCTTTTAAGTATTTACTTTTATATCACTTCATATATACTTTTTATTGTTTTATATACTCCTAACCAAACCCCCGTGAGGGAGTTACAAAGTTGTCTTGCCTATTTCCCCTTAAATTAACACACCAAACCTTTGACCAGATCTACCCAAACCATACTCTCTCTCTCATAACTCTCCCCAACCTCCCAGACCTGATCAAAACCATTTCCCATACCCACAAAATCCTTTTGCAATCTCTTAGGCAATTATTGCCCCTAACAACCTTGGTAGCCTAAATGACATCAATCATCTTCACCACCGACCTTGGTAGTATAACCGATATTGGTCACTCCCCTACCGATGTTGGCAACTATGGATTCCCTAACCTTTTTAAAACCTACCCAAACAACTTATAAAATACAAAAAAATACACCACCTTCACCCTATCACTCTCTACTACACTTAGGTTATAAATAACAATACTATTATCTCTCTTGCACTCTCTCTTTACCTCTCTTTTAGATATTTATTACTCTTTTGTCTCTCAAAAGTAGACTGGCATCTTTACGAAAGTTTCACACTTCCTAGAACAAGCACATAGCTTAGTAGCCCACTCATTTATCTACTAACAAAAATTTTGTGGTAGTGATTTTTTACTTGTAGGTAGTCCTCCCCAACTAAAGAGGAGTGATCACAATGTCTGGATATAGCACACAAACCAATCTAGGTTCATTCTAATCACTTATCCTTATCATTGTTTTCTATTTTTCCTTTAGACTTGAAATAGAAAAAATTTAGTGAAACACTCCCCTCATGTAATATTATACAATTTTGGCACATGGGGCATGGATTGAGTTACATGGTCCTACCTCTATCTTATGACCTAAGGTAACCTTTCATCAACCACATGGATTAACCTTGATAGCTAATATATGGGGAACCTCTCATATATCCAAAAACTCAATAAAACAATAAACCCCATGGTCTTCTACCCTCTAGACAACATCCCATACATATCATGCATGATCTAGACCCAGATGATATCCCTAGAGTTGTAGAGTGCCCCTTGATCTAAGATGGAATGACACAAGGCTACTACTTATAATTGTACTTTATCATTCGACATGTGACACAACACTCATGCTATCACAAGTTTGATCATGACCTTTGATATGTCAATAATTTATGTAATATAGAAATCAAATAAACTCATCCTCAATCTAGGGTATATCTTATCTAATTAGGTCACCCATAGAGCTAGTGCTCACCTCTCCTCTAGATCATTTAGTGTTCTAATGATCACTAGTGTCTATCATATAGATATTACAATTAATTCATGGACATCCTCTAGTGTTATACCCACCTCAATGGTATCCACATCCACCACTCATTGAAAAGTGTTGGTCAACCATTCCCATGCTCCAAAGAATATGACAATGAGATAAAGATTAAGCAGTATCTACCTTATCTTCTTAATTCTTCTAAATCCTAGTGTGATTAGTCCTGCTTTGTCTACATTAATCAATCAACCCAATAGGTATTAAAGCAATGATTCATTTTTATCAGGTGCCAATATATTTTATGTCTCTATAAAAAATCAAACAATAATGGATGTATCAGATCTCTATGTCAAAAATATTCAAAATACATTCTTAAAAATTCATAAATTAGCCACTTAAATCAATTGATTTGACTTAGTTTCTCATTTTATTATATAATAAACACATTTAATACTAAATAAACCTGGCATTTTATTTGTGATACTAGATTAGACCCTTCTTTTTCCAACTAGATTGGCAACTTCGATACTAGATTAGCCATCTTATTGTTTTGCAATACTATATCGGCCCTATTATACATAGTCAACCTTATTTTATGATACTACATTGGCCCTATCCAAAAAACTATGTCATCCCTGTTATATGTAGTTGAATTTATTCTCCTTGCTAACTAAGTCAACTGACTATTATGCCATAGGCCACCTATTAGCATAATAAATCAACACACTGTTACATAGTCATCCTTATCTTTTTGGCTCACCTTAAAGACTAAGTCAACTCTATTCTTCCATTATGGAATTTTTTTGACCATTTACTATAAATTTTATAGGTATTTATTAGTCTAAATTCTTCCTGCCCAATACCCTATTCTACCCTTATTTTACCTAAAAATTTATTATGGTTCATTTTGGTTCCTAGATTTTGGCTACCAATCAATTTTATATATCTAGCTTAATTTCAAATAAAAATATTTAAAAATTTGAAATTTCCAATTACTTAATTATGTTCCACTCATTTTGGCCACTATGCATCCTCCTCAACTCAAGTGTTGTCTCCTCACCATGATGGCTCTCTAGTCTCCAACTAGGTCTCTCAGAACTATATTTCCATAGAACAATAATCACCATATTTATATTTATTATTCAAAATTATTTACCTATTAAATACTTACCACCATATTTCATATTTTTATCATATCTTTTTTTTAATTATTTATTTTTATAACCATAAAACATTATGGGATATTAACATAATATAGAATTGTTTCACCTAGTATATGTATATAATTCAACTTTGATGTTTTGATCTTTTTTTGTTAACTTCTACATGTTTGCCTAATATTCCCTAAATTGGACACATTCACATTTATCAAATCTCCATATTTATCTACATAACTAAGGTAAGTAAATGTATGTTTTTTCAATTCCATCCTTTCATTTATCTTACTTTCTCCTTATTTTAATTTATTTAGCTTCAATGTTGTATGTTTCTATGTTCTCTTCCTAAAGAACCATCCTATGTTACACCTAAGTGACACACAATGATCTTCAAGTTGGCCATATGTATACACATCATATTTTCAAACTTTATCAATTACTAATACTTTATCTCTTCCAAGAACCCATTGAGTCTCAATATTTTTGAGTGCATAACTTAAAGGGTGCACTAGGAAACAGGTGGGTAGACCATTGGTACTCCACATGATTTTTTTCCCTTTACTACCACTTACTATCTACACAACCATATGATAAAAAACCTCCCTAACCTTTGTGTCCTCTTTTTTACCCTCCTATATTCATTTATTACCTTCATTAGTCCTTCCCTCACCTAAAATTATGTTTGATAGTTTATGATATAATGTCAGCCCCATCAACCCTATACTCTAAAATTTTGGAAAGTAATAGGGTTAGATTTAGATATATATACACATCTATTTTGTCATTTATATAAAGATAAGAGAAGAAGAAGAGATATATATTACACATATATTTATCCACCATTCTACTTGAGAAACATAGCTTAGAGTTTTATTAATTTATTTGGATATATATATCTTGTCTTATGGAGAAGTATTTTGTATTTTTAGATAGGTTGTGTAGCCTAAATTTGACTTATCCTTGTTATCCTTACATACCACAACAACCTCTTGTGAAGCACCTTGGCCAATGGAGATATTGAGGCTTGATGGGTTCATCTTCAAAGGTAAGTATTCATAACTTTGTTCTTACATTGTAATATTAGATAGATATGCATTTTTACTTATTTCCGATGCATTAGGATTTTGTATAAATTGATGTGATTATATATCTTATATGCATGTTTAATTTTCATGTTTTTTACCCCCACTTTGTTCCACATGATTTGGTGAGAACTAGATTAGAATTTACTTTTCTTTTGTCATTTTCACATTAGTGAATATGAAAACATACGACCTCGTTAGGGTTATTACATATTTTTTCTTTATTTTAGTCTTTAGAACCCTCCCTAGTGATTTTATTATGATAAGAGATCCTTTGGCTAGTTCTAGAAAATCCATCTTGGTCATGGCCCTAAATATATAATTTATCAAAAATTAGAAGTATAAGTCTTATTTATCTTCTTCGAGCTAGGATTGATTTATAGATCAGTTACATTTCTCTTTACATATATTATCCTCTTCAAGCCAAGATTTTCTACCATCTATATTCCCACTAGATTATCTATGCTACTTAAATCACTCATTAAATTATAGCACTTACCTTGGTATTTACATGTTATCTTGGATAGATTCTTCCTTTGGGTATGGTCCTTCTCTTTGGGTGGTTTAATTATCACTCTCCTCATAAACAAAGATTCACCAACTTCTAGTTCCTCAACATGAGATGGAGAGTCCACACTCTTTTCTTCTGCTTAAACTATTTGGTTTCTATTTTTAGTTCTAGATTCACTAGCTTGAGAATTATATGGACATTCTAGAAACCTATGATCATCAAAATTATTTCATTTAAAACACTTACTAGTGAATCCACTTAATCCTCTACCTCATTATGTGTATAATCCTATGAAGTATGGTATCTTTCCTCTGAATCCACATCTTGAATTGGATACATGTTCTTGAGATGTATTAGGCTCATAATTGATTCATATTTGATGTGTTTATTCCTCATTATTGACCTCTACCTCTATAATTTCTACCCCTGCACTTGTTTTATTTTGTTTCTTCTATTTATCTTGTCTTCTACTTTCAAAGCATATTGGTAACACTCTTGGAGTGTTCTTAACTTAACAAACTGAGTTCATCCTAAAGGTTATATCTTAACCCATTTAGATACCTATCAATATTATTTGCATCTTCTTCCACATGACCTAATTTGATGGTCAACTTGTATTATTCCTAAGTATATTCCTTAACATCCATCTCCTTTTGCTTCTAATTCTATAACTTCTTAAGCAAGTTAGTGTGATAATCACTAGGTATAAATTTTGACTTCAATTTAACTTATCAAAATATTTGATCTTGGCCTTACCTTTATTTAACCTTTAATCCTACACATAATCCCACCAAAGCGTTGCATTCCTTTTTAACTTGGTGCAATTAAATTTTACCTTATTCTCATATGGTACATTTTCATAGTTGAAATACTTACCCAAATCTATAATCTAGTTAGTGAGAGATTATCCATTTAAGCTACCTAAATAAGTAGGAATTTCTATTTTTAGTTTAGACTCCAATCCCATGACTACCTTTAGTAGACTATTAATTCCTTTTTCCTCTTGCTCTACTTATTCTTCATCATCTTTTAGTGTTTGTGGTTATTTTTTCTTATCAATGTCATCCCCTAGTATGACACTTATTCTTTGATTGGCCTCTATAATTATAAACATTGCATCAAAGATTAATATTATGTTTATAAACTCCCCCAACATTGTATCTCCCATCTGGATACTTGCTCTTCCACCTCCTCTTAGGTTTCTCCTTGGTGGCATTTTAGTTTCGTCACTAGAAATGACCAACAAACAAACTATTCACTCTTATTCTCAAAGAGTGTCAACCTATTTTAAGCCTCTTTCAAGTACCCAACATGATATGATACTAATCTGATGTAGATGGAGGGTGTTAACCAAAGTAAGATAAAATTTTCTCAAATTAGGCTTCTTTCCTTATAACCCTTATAAAGCACTTTTTTGGTTGGTTTTACAAGTAAACAAAGGCTTAGGACAAAAAAATAATAGTTTAAGATACCCATCATGTGCATATACCCAACTAAAAATTTTCATTATCCAAATCATAAGCTAAATTCACTAACTTAACTTGACCTTCTTCAAACTCAACCTTAATTAGGTCTCTTGGACTGTAAAACTAAATTTAGGATCCATAATACCTAACACATGCCAAGATTCAAATAAATAACTTTATTAACCTTTAAAATAATAATACCGAGCTATAGGTATAATTTTAAGGTATGAAATGGTGTCTAGATAACTAAACCACAAAATGGTCAAAAAATCCTAGGCAAGGTTATGCACAGACATGAAAGGTGAAAGTTTGATGAATTAAAGATAAAATATGTGTTTAAAATACTAAAAAATATTTAATGTGGCTTATTAAAACCTAATAAAACTCTATTAATTGTAATAATAATCAATTCAATAAAAAATAGACTCATAAATTATAATTACCACCTTGACTGTACTTAGAAATATAAGGTACAAACTGTAAGAAACAAATTTGATGTTTGGTATGAGATTTGCCTTCAAAATTAGGTTATGATAATTTTAAAAAGTTCCATTCAAATAATATAAAATTATTAACACCTTTACAATCATAAAAATTATTTAAATAAGTTAAAGAAACCTTTCTCACCACTGGACACTTGACTATATCACACACATAATTTTTAAGACTTGGATGTCTCTCTTTCACACCTGTAGATAAATGATACAATTAAATATATATATATATATATATATATATATATATATATATATATATATATATATATATATATATATATATATATATATATATATATATATATATATAAAATTACCAATATTTCCAAATGCATTCAAAATATCCTTAAAAAGCTTATTTCACTCATGAATATTCTTGACCTCCAAATAGTCATACACAAAAAACTAAGATATACAACCTTCCTTTTCCAAATTTAGATCTTCTCTATTTTTTATTAGAGTAATACACCTTATTATAATTTTTATAATTAACTCTTTGATCCTATTCATCCAATTTAATTCCCTTAAAAATATCTAACTAAATCATTTTTACCTCCTACGTAGGCTCATGCTTGAACAACATGCATTCTTGGACGTTATAGAAATTTCAAACATGACAAAGATGATTTCAAAGGTGGTAAACAATGAATAAAAATTCTAACACGTATAATACCTCTATTGAAACCAAAATATAACATTTTAACCTATTGAAAACATGATTAAGACCATAGAACTATAGAAATAAATTGAAAAGTTTGAATTTGGAGTTTTGGTGAGAAAATGTCTAGAGAGATCCAATTCAAATTTTATGAACTCCTAAGACCTAGAAATGAATATTAAAATATCTTAGAGACTACCAAGATCCCATAAATACTCAAAAACAAAATAAAAAGCCAAAATTTTATCATATGGAGTCATTCTCATGCATCAGTTACTCTCAGCTTGTAGGTAACCATGTCATGGATATTTATTAGATAAAAGAATATAAGTTTGTTCCATAAAAATATATGGTACATTAAATAATTACCTATTTTGGTAAGTATAAATTTAAAACCATAACTAGAAGGAATAATGTCCATGTGGATGTTATGGTCAACATAACTTTTCTTGTTCCTATAAATATCACTTATAATTAGATAAATTTGACTATTTAATAATTAAATTATCTATCCAATAAATAAATAGATTTGGACAACTTATAAATATCTATATTTACATTTAGTGAAGATAATTCAAATTTGTACATTAACATTTATAATTTTATATATAAATTAACTAATCTCAACAAATTCTCATAATATGATAAGTGGAAATTGAAACAAGTTACACTTACATATATTATAATCAAAGGGCCTATGTTTTAAGAGATCATTTTAGGGTTAGATAATTTGATACCTTAACTATGGAAAGTCGAAAAAATGTTTACAAGGGGTGTACACTTGTGAATTTTTTGGATATTTTATTATGAATAGGTTTCCATTGACTTATAATGGATCAAGAATGTGAACAATATGGAAAAATGTGTGTCTAATGTCAGTGGCATAATGAATATACACATTCACATTCACAATAATTATAACCTATTATCTCACCCTATCCCTTTACCCTTTAGGTATTTTACCTATTAGGTAAGATAAACCTGGTATTATTATAATGCCACATGTTCATCATCATAGATATTGATTATTTAAAAAATGGGTCAATGTAATCCATATATAATCCATTATAGAGGAATACATTTGAAAATTCATATTGAATAAATTAATTTTATGGTTTTGGTTCCCTTCAACCATCATTATGGATAATAGGTCATCCTTTTAAAAGAAGGAAATAAAAAAAAATATGTTAAATATAAATTTTGACACACATTTTCTACTCCTTATTATGTACAAAGGAATAAAAAATAGAGGAAACACATAAAATAATTATTGAAATATTAATTAAAGCATGACAAAGATTGACAAAACCAAATTATTTATACATTATGGGCATATCGTATAAGTGTTCACACTCCCACAATGCACACTCCTTATTCCATTGTATATGGTACTGAATATATATTAAATTTAGAGATAAATATAGCATCCTTGAATTTCTCACTTAAAAATATCAAAAAATAAAATGAATATGAGGAAAAATGATTACATCTATTACAAATGTTTGATTAAATGTGAATCCATGTACTCAAACATCTATGAGTTTACCAAAATCACGTTAATAAAGAATATAATTAGAATATTATATCAAGATAATTTTGCATTGGTAATTTGGTATGAAATGGATGGTACTAAATTAAAATTTAAATCTATGTGGATAAAGAAACCATAGGAAAATTTAAACCCTATTCATCCACAAATATTTATTAATAAAGAAAATAATGACATAGGATCCTATTACTTAGCCATAGTTAAAGGTAAATATTTGAAATGCCCTATGAATATCATTTAGTTATACACAAAAACCAAACTAAAATACTTCACAAACAAAATTCTAAAATACTCAAGAAAAAATAATACCTATACACAAATTTCTTCTATATGGTGCATATTTGTTTCATGTCAATTATCATATACATGGTGAGTTGCATATAAATTATATACACACATGAGTTTCATAGTATATAGGATTTTGATGTAAGACATACATGTTACACATGAGACATGGACATATACATGTGTAACATTGATCACACCCACAAGTAACTTTTTTAAATTGGGGGCATGCCCATATTGCAGGCATCTTGGTAAATTGATTGCATCTAGTCATATTGGGTTTCAATTATGTTATAGTATCATTTATTCCATAACAAGGCCATATCATGCCTATGTTAGGCCAAACTTGAGTCATATATTTTATTCTTGTGTGATTCTTTTTCATGATCTATGTTCTTATGAGTTATTTAGTAATATTTTGTGTTCATCTTCATGTTTACACATATTTATATGGAAAACATTGACTATTATTGTGTGTTTCATGTTGTTATTTCTATAACACACATTTTTAATTTGTGTTATCTAATACTTACATATGTTTCCATCATTTATATCATGCATCTACTATGACTCCTATGTGCTTCATTAACATGTCTAGCTTTGTATAAAAACTATTTTAATAAATAGTTACCATGATCATTTCTTATTTTCTAACAAAAATAACATTTTCCTTGGATTACATGTTTCATACTTGCTTTTAATGTTAAAAATAATTTTCTAAGGAAATTTATTATAATATATATATATATATATATATATATATATATATATATATACATTATGTGATTATAATTACTCTAAATAATACATGATAGGAATAACTATTTATCTTGAGATTATTAATTCATGGCCTTCATCCCACATATCAAAATGGTGGGAATACAATGGGATTTTTTAGACATTAAGGCCATGCCAATAGAGCATTTCACATTTTTTAGATAATGTATATGATTCAGATTGAGTAGATTGAGACAAATTGTCCATGATTATTAGGATAAATTGACACATTCTATGATATTTAGAGATATATTTTGACATTGTGCATTCTATTGAGGAATAAATAGATCATGTGGGGCATGAAATTTGTTCATAAAAAATATTTTATTTTATTTATTGGGGATCAATGGGTGATGATGGTAATATGTAATCACTTTTGGTCTATATTCATCTATGTTGATCCTTTTATATATGAGTCTAATTTTAGTGTTCCATAAAAGGGTATATTGTTACTAGGGATATTTAGTTAAATTTAATACATCAAACAACTTATATGACTACATTATCAATGGGAAATTAGGCCATTCGAACTCCTTCACTAGTAGTTTTATTAGTTACATCTCCTTGGGTATTTTTAAGTTTCACATGATATTCTCCTATAAATTTCAACAAATTATAGCTTTAATTTCAAATAATCATGTATATTCATTCCTTATCTTTTAAATTTTCAATAACTTAGACTATTTTAGATTTATTATTGTGAGAAAATAATATTATATACTTATTTATTTAAGGCCTAACATGGATCAAATGATACATTTCATTTGTACATGTCAATGAAAATTATGGTTATTGCACATGTAAAATTTAATTATTTTATCCATTTCTTTTATTATTTACATTACTATATTAAAGTGGGGTACCTCTAGACACACTAATTTATTCATTAGAACTTTTAAAACATAAATATTAACATACTTTGACACACATGGACATTGTTCATGTATTTTACTCTTGATAAAAATGTCCCTTAATCTACCTACCCATTTATTATCTTATCCAACTCAATTTAATGGATGTATTTATTTAGGGACAATTGAGTCTATACAAGAGCCCTTATAAATATTATATGGGCATTCTCCATATTCCAGATCTTTATTTTTTTTATTTATATGGTAATATCAATAAACAAGAATAGTTTTGGTTATTACAAGTATTTTACTCTACATCCAATGTCAAAGAGAATTTGATAGTTATTTTAAAAAATAAAAGTCTCTATCAGTTTGAATTAAACATGTTTCATGGTTTTGTCATAGAAAACAAAATAATTAATAGTAATATATAGATACAAATATTGGCTAAGGTTATTATTCCCTTGAAATTTATTATGAAAAATGTGAAATAGCATATCACTCTCTTGAAATTCTATTAAAAATCATACACACATATCAATATTTCAAGGAGAAATTCTAGATTAGTCTATAGAGACAAAATTGAATAAATAAAGTTAAAGTTTCATGATGCCTAGTATCGACTATGAAAATATATCATTGTATACTAGAATGTTTAAGATTTTTTACACACACACATAAATGGGGTATCAATGCATGGTTTGATCCCTCTTGGGAATATTATAATGTATAAACACTAATACATTTAGTTGGGGGTGATTGGGATCAATCCAAACATAAATCTTAATCCATTTTTAAGGGAATCTTGTGGTGGATCAAACAAACTTAGGGTTTAGATAAAAGATACATGAAAAATGTTTTTAAACATGGATAAGTGTGCAAGACCAAATAAAATTACAAGTTATGGAATAAGGATCCAAAAAATTCATACCACCACACTATTTAAGGGAACACTATCAATAAATCCTAATAATTTTGGCTAACACATATATCTGACTTTGTTGGCATTGTCCAAATAGGTTTTCAATATTTTTTTTTGATATGAGAAGTAAAATAAGCAAATACATAGTGCTTTAGCTATCAATGGAAACTTATGTGAAAAATAGGAACAAATAATTAGCTAAGTACATCATTCCTCTCTTGATTTTTCATTTCTAAATTAGGTAATCAAAATGTTAATCAACCCATGTAAATTAAAATTAGTGTGGTTATTTTCATATTTATATAATATAAATTAGTGCATAATTTTTATTATTTTATATTTATTAGGTGTAAAATAATTTAAATAATACCTAATTATACTTATTATATATTTAATTATAGAGGACACTAGTACTATCACCATCTCATATAGAATGAGACCCATTATCCATGACATAAAAGAACATAAGATAATCTATTTATGGGGGTAGTGTATGCTTACCCATATACAAAAATATCTTTGTATATTTAATTATAAGTCACATGTTCATGGGATTGTTACTTGGACACAACTAAAGGTATGGTTATACAAATATATGCCCATGACATAGCCCATAAGACTCTGTTCCATTATTTTGTAAGTTATAATCAACTTGAATTATTATTAAAACCCTTTTTAATACTACTAAACATTATTTAAATGAAATATTGGTGAAAGTTTTGTAAATAAAAAAAACCCATGTATGGTTTTGGATGGTTTTTCCATCTTACAAAGTTAACACCCAATGGTGGACTTGTGAATAGTCATATGTGGATAGATGTATAAACACACACTAGGGATGAATAAAAGCAATTAGAACTACTATTTAGAATCATATTTTATATTATTTATGGTAGGGTGACATATTATGGTGAATATATAAAGAGAACCTTGGATTTTTATAATATGAGGTCCAACTAAAAAAGGATCGACTTTAGTAGATTATATTATGATGGACACTTTAGAGTTGTTGAGTGCTTTTAGTATGATCAGGTTATGAGGAATATTGGTATTGTACTTGATATGCCATTATGATCCCATATATTAATATGACTAAGTATATTCCCTTGGAAAGTATGATAGCTACCACCATCAAGACTATTAATGTTCATTAATACATATGTTGAGGAAACATATGTCCCCATCATAGTGTTAGGTGTATATGATGTTTTTGTCACTGATACCTACCCAAGATGGTAGGTATAAACATAAATCATACAATTTTCCCTAATAATATTAATATTTTTAGGTGAGGATGATGTGATGTAGGATATACAACACATGGATGAGGGAGATTAAGATATAGTGGAGATAGCTATAGTGTTTTTAACTCCCATAATCAATAAGCCACTATAGGATATCTTAAATACTAAAATATAATATCAAACACTTTTGATTTTCCTTCACCATACTTGACTTGTGTATACATATATGCCTCTTATTCACCATTATTTCACATCTATATGTTTTCTATGATTTGAACCCTCTTGTTTTATTTTCAATCATTTATAATAATCTCTCAGCGTTTTTTAAAAGCAATAAATATCTTATCCACACATTTTTATATCATTAGATTTTCAATCATATATCTTATACATAAATGTTGGGATCAAATAGTTCTATCAAGGAAAATTTCTTGAAGATGATGTTATTGTCCCCCACCCAACAATGAAATTTGTTTATATTTAATCTATCCCTATGATCTATCCCATTTTCATAGTGTGTCAATAATGTGATAAAATACCCAAATGGACTCATATAAATACAAATTAAACTCAATATTATTATTCATATGGTACTCATCTCATACACACTTATACAAAACTTCCCTACTCTTCCCAATTGAAAAATAATTCATTAGTAGCTGTTATCATCCAAGTTCGAATCACACCAACCCAAGTTAAGAGAAAACATTATCAGGTGCCAAAATATAGATTATTATTTTCATTAATTTAATAAAGGAGAAAAAATTCACATTCAATATAAGGGTAAGAACTATTGTGGCTTGAATTCCCTCTTTATAGTATTGGATACAAAGGAAATGGTTAATATTCAATGAGGGTGATTAGGGTGATCAAGAAATGGTTAATCATCAACAAGGGTGTTTGGAGTGAGCTCATAATATTACACTTCCCAATTTTTTTATAGGATTCACCCTTCATAATTTTACCTAGGTTTTCAAAGAGAAGAAAACTAATTTGTAGAGTTCTTCGCATAGTCAATCATCAATATCTCAAAAAAATGACTAGTTTAGGTATGAAAAGTAGACTATATGGTTACAAAGCCTTAAAATAACCCAATATATTAACATTATCCTAAATACATTTTTTATTGATTATGTCCCCCCAATACTAACATTAGTGACCATGTGTACATATATATTTAGTTCCAAATCTAAAAAGAATCATAGGTCTACTTCAAGCCCATTTATATTGTAAGAAGTTAGTCAAAGGTAGTGAGTGAACCAAAAAATATAAGTATTTTTATCTATTTAGTATTTTATATGTTTATCATATGTCATTTTTTGAATTAGTTTTAGTAATTTACATTTAGATTCATGCTTCATTTTAATAATCTAGAATTTTAATTAAATGTAATTTAAATCTTAATTAGGTTTGTATAATACAAATTAGGGTAAAACATATTATTTAACCCTAATATTTATAAAACATTGTCAAACCTTAGGTATCTCTTAGGGTTTATTCCTTAATTCTAATATTTTTAGATTTCTACCATAGTGTTTCATTTTCATACATGATTTCTTATTTTCCCTAATATTATAAAATAGACATGGGTATAATACATGCACATAACTTCTATTTTTTACTCAAGACATAATTTTAATCATTTCATGTTTTTATACTTTTAAATGTGTAAATTGGATCATCTATGTAATCTAATTGATCACATCTAATTGGGAAATCATCGATGAAAATGAATGTTGGTTGATGTTGTGGATTATGCAAGTCTAAATATTGTTCATTATTTTTGGGACATCTAATTTGAATAAATCCATATTCTACTACACTTTCCCTTAATATATCTATCATAAATTTTAAATATTTAAATACTCATATACAATAAAAATGTAATATATTTGATGCTATTAACAAAAGATAATTAACTAAATATATGGAAATAAAACCATAAATTCTTGATGTAGTGTTATATGTAATGAGAATAACATAAACATTTGTTTTAAGATACTATGTTTAAAGAAAAATATGACCCCTTGTAGGATCTAAGAGAAGGAGGAATGACATTGTGAACAAATATTTCCACATAAAAAGTAATTATATTATATTAGATTATATTTACAAATAAAGTGAGCTTATAAATATTTCATAGGGTGGTTACATGACCTAACTAACTCTTTCATGAACTAAAATTTATTACTAGCATTAAACTATACTAGCAAAACATAAAGTAAATATAATTTGGATCAACTAACCCAAGAAACCCCTTTGATCCAACAAGGGAAATAAAATATGATCTAGAGCTATGACTATGAAGTCATCAAAAATTATCTACCACACCTATAATTATCACATTATATATCATTGAAATAATCAAAATTTATGTCACTCTCTATATAATTTCACCCTATAATATGTGGTATATTTTTTTATGAACATGATCAAGGCCTTCTCATCCCATGAGATCGTTCATATCATACTATAGTAGAACATGATCAAGCCCTATTCAACCACATTGATCCACATAAGGCCTCACATAGGAATCCATCCAAGTGACTATTTAGTACTATTTATGGCACATATCCTTAATGTATAACAAATTTTGATATACCTTTGATCAACACTAAAGTGTTAATAACTCCTATGTCAACTTCTACAATCATTAATGACTGAACAAATGCCATGCAATATCTTCCCCCCCATCAAGAGAGAGGTGATAAGCCCTTGAATCAAACAATAAAATAAAAAATACTCTATCTAATCCTCATCAAGAATATCAATGAAGTGAAGAAAACCAAAATTAAAATTAAAATAATCATAATTTTGTTACCAAAATTTACATTCAAATATTTTATCCAAACTCTGAGTGAATAGATAACTAGAGAAGGGGAATAGTCCTCTATCCTATAACAAATCTTCCAACCTCCATTGTGAGACTTACACTTTATTAATCAAACGTATCCTAATGTACATGTAAATTATGTTATTATATCTAAGAGTAAAAGCATGAGGTGACATTATGAAAATTATCATTTTGAAGATGTCAAGTTCTATTGAAAATACACATTTATACATCAATTTTAATACATTTATACATAATAATTATATTAATAATATTAAAAACACAAAATAAACCATTATGATGTGTCTATAACATCTAAAAATGTATAAACCAACAAGTCACATGACCACATTTTCATAAAATAGTGACTAGCCAGAAATTTGTCTCAAGAAGTCTTAAATCCACCCTTATATCTTTGATTTTATGAAAAAAGTAGTTGGAGGAAATTTTAATCTTGGACCTATACATATTTCAAGTTACTAATAAAAAGATTTTAACTAACTCTACTTCAAGATATTAGAAAATATAAATGGAAAATATTACATATATTAGTGTTGATTTTAAAAAAATAAAAATATGTATGGTAATATTTTACAAAATGTTTTCTCTTTGCATATGAATAATTCTCTTATAGAAATTTTTGCATGTAAAAAAAAACCATATGCCTTTCTTCCCTGAAGGAGCCCACATGGAAAAAAAAAATTGGAAAATAAGATGTTATAACAAATAAATTTCACATATTTACCTATGCACCTTATTTCATTGGCATGTTCTAGATCATACAAAGGTTGAGATTCTATAAATGTGAGGCTTATAATTTTTATTTATTTACATTTTTTATAAAGATAAAATATGTATTACTTATAAAATCTATGCATATAGATTTAGGATAATCCATGGGAGAAAATAACTTGTGTATATAGCTATTTTTTAGATTGGGCAATGCATAACTATGTTGAAGACAAAGGATTTCTTGCATTGGTATACTAGTGAGGGTATGGTTGAGATGGAATTTATAAAATCTAAAAGTAACATGAATGATTTGGTCTTAGATTATTGGTGCCATATAGTTTATATATTAATTTAAGATAAATTTGAGGGTATACAAAAAATTAAAACTTTTAAAAACTTCATACCATATATGTGAAATCCCAACTACCATAGTGATAAAATATTTCTAATTTTCACATAGATAAAATGTTTATCCCCTAGAGGAATATTCAAATAATTTAACTAAAATAGATCACCAATATTTGACAGTGAAAAATAATCCCAAGGATTTATAAATTCATGGGATCTCCT
Source organism: Torreya grandis (assembly GCA_037957365.1). Classification (NCBI taxonomy): domain Eukaryota; kingdom Viridiplantae; phylum Streptophyta; class Pinopsida; order Cupressales; family Taxaceae; genus Torreya; species Torreya grandis. The sequence continues at coordinate 799,028 of JARHVA010004645.1, read as the reverse complement.
TAAAAAATATGCATCCTCCCATAGGATAAAGCCTTCTAAAATAGATTTGATAGTTGTAATTATTTCACCTTTCTAAAAAACTTGAGAAATCTAATTGGTGGATTCACTTTCAAAAGGAGACATTATTTTTCAAATTTACTCCTCTTAAAAACATGTCTCAGATACTATTGTAGGTGCTAAGAGAATGAGGGATTACATTATGAACAAATATTTCCACACAAAAATTAACTATATTCTATCAGATTATATTTATAAAGAAGGTGAAAGCCTATAATGCTTTCAGAGGGTGGTTACAGGACCCAACTAAATCTCCTGTGAACCAAATAATAATTATTAATAACATTAAACTATACTAAAATAACATAAATTAAATAGAATCTAGATCAACTAGCCCAACACCCCTTCTATGATATCAATCGACCCTTTTAAGCTACCAATATAACCACATGTATATAAACCTCTAATATTTTTACTATTCCTACATCTACACCTACAGTCACATAAGTGATGTCCACCCAAGGTTTGGAGAAAACATAAGGCTTCCAATAAGTTTTCATTATTATTACTACATAAAATACCTAATCCTATTATATGATGACTACGCATAATACATCATCAACCTCACCTATTAAAAGATTCCTAAAGTAGATTGTTTCAGTTCTATAGATTATGGTGTTGGAGTCAGATCAAGGTACATATACAGCTAGTAGTTTAATATATTTTCATGAATTAATTCCTAACCCACTATCCCCTTACCTATAGGATTTTTATTTGTTAATCTTCCAATAAACAATGTTAAAGGAGATCCTAAATATCATCTTCAATCCATACACATTGTATGCCTAGATTATGTATCTAATGATAGATTATTCACCACTATACTCCTAAGAAGTATCAAATACTATGTTTTGTGGTGGTTAATAAGATCTCTCCCTTAAATTATTTAGAGAATTAAACCCTTTGGAAAATCAATTTCTAACACACTTTTCCATGAAACATTGATGAAAAAATATCTTATTCACAAACTACCAAACTCAAGCAAGGGTCTAGTAAGTTAATTAGTGAGTGTGTACTTTTATATATGACCATGCTCTCTAATTTGACAAATAGAATGGTAGAAAATGAGTTACAAAACATCTTCAATAAGAACTTGTTTGAACCACTCCATGAGTCAATAACATTAAATAAATTAAAGTTTTTTGATGAGTTATGTCATACAATGGTAGAAATATAACTCAAGCTCATAACTTTGAAAAACCTCAAGTATGTACCTACTAATACAAGTGAGTCAATAACTAAGTTTCAAAGTAATTTAAGGTACAAGGTTGGATAAAGTTATAATAGAAAGGAGGAAAAAACCATTGTTAATGCAATATCATTTCCTAAAAATTAGATTATATTATCTTCTCTATATAAAATGAATTTTTCATGATGACCATCATATCCTCACTTAATTTTACATATGTATATGCAAAATTTATAGATTAAAAAAAAATAACAAAATAATTCCTACTTCAAATCAAATGTAATCTCAAACTGAGCAAGGAAATAGATAAACAATACCTTCAATTACCAAATGGATATATCCCTTTGTTTAATGGATTCAATCATGATTTTATAAATTTTAGTTTATCAAAGGACCATGAAAGTTTCCAAAAACATCTACCTATGAATAATTATTGTTTAATTATAAATATGATAGAGGTTTTATATATTTTTCGAATATATATGATGTATATGATGATTTTCCTAGGATCTTAGATTCTTGAATGTGAGAATGAAGGATGCATGCTAAAATTATGGATTTTTAGATGGGAGGATGAATGATTGAGATTAACTTGATTTATTTTTAAAATTTGAGTGTAGATGGACGAGATTAACTCATGTGATCTAAATATTTCATGAATTAATTTACTTATAAAATTATTTTAATTGGTTTTTTACTTACTAGATTTATTTATTTTTTGGATGTGCAAACATAAATCAATGAGTTAAATGATTTCATGGATATATGAGTGGATAGGATTGATTTTTTATGAGGTGTTAAAATGGTGTGATGACATGGATTTTGATATAGGTGATGATTATGATTATGATCATTATTATCATTATTTAATAATTATGTGTGCATGGAACTAGTTAGAAATTAATTAAATAATTAATAATGATTAATTATCTAATTACACATAGGGTGTAATTAGTGGGATTAAATGAAATTAGTTAATTAACATGCTATAATTAATTAATTATCATGGTGGTATTAGTGCAATTTAGTTAGGATACATTGATGATATAATTAGTGAAATTAATGTGTCTACATTTACCCATATTTGAAAGGGTGTTAGAATTAAAAAAAGCAATAAATTTTAAAATAATGTAAAAAAAATGGGTGGACAAGGATGCCCATAGTGGCATGGGATCTCAAAATGAGAAGAGGGGATAAAATGGAAGAATTGTGGCTAAAATGGAGTTATGAGAGATTAATAAATATAAGGTGGTGTCTCATGTGATGACTATTATTATTATTATTATTATTATTATTATTATTATTATTATTATTATTATTATTATTATTATTATTATTATTATTATTATTATGGATGTTATGGATAGCTAGTTACATTTGATTTTTAGGAATAAATATTTATGAGTGTTTATGATGTGATGATGAATGTTGTTAATATTTCACTAAATTAAAAATGTTTGAGTAACCAAATACTTACTATATCATATGACATGATGCAAAATGATATGGATAACCACGATGAAATTTTTTAAATATTTAGTAAAACTAGCATAGGTGAAATAATTAATAAAACACATAAACAATTGAAAATAAAAACAAGAACACACACAAACTAGAAAAAAACATAAATTATGTTTTATCCCTTATCAAGTTAAAAAATTCATATTTTTCAATCAATGATATTGATAGATTTGTTTTTCCCCACACAAAAAATGTATGTGATGAGGTTTTATTGGGAAAAATATATCCCAATAATGTTTTAATGATTTGTCTAAAGTTGAATAAGGATTTTAACAAGACTAAGGAAAAGATAAGTGGTTTTTGGGGGTTTTTAACCTTTCTATTTTTGGGGATTTTTGAGTTTTTTACTAATGATGAGGCTAAAAGCAAAGGAAAAACAAGTTATACCATCAAGGATGGAGGTGATAGTGGATGTAATGGTTGATGGATTCAGGATGGGATTGCCAAGGAGCACATCACATAAAAACTGTGTCTACTCATCCATATGTAATTTTGATGTTGTATTATAATATGTGATAAATAAGATCTGATATACTAAGATATTTCCAAAACATGTCTCAATATGTTTTATATTTCCTTATCAAGGTAAAAATAAGGAAGAAACATCGACATGATCATATAGTTACATGGATGATTTAATATTTATAAAATTTAATGGATTTGTCCTATCCCCAAGTGTAGGGTACTTATAGACAACATATCTACATAATGCCAAAAACTAGTTTTCATCATGGTAATTTTCCAAGGTGCCATATAAAATGGTTTTCACCTTTGGATGGTGGTTATTATTATTATTATTATTATTATTATTATTATTATTATTATTATTATTATTATTATTATTATTATTATTATTATTATTATTATTATTATTATTATTATTACTATTATTATTATTATTATTATTATTATTATTATTATTATTATTATTATTATTATTATTATTATTATTGTTGTTGTTGTTGTTGTTGTTGTTGTTGTTTTTGTTGTTGTTGTTGTTATATATGATTTTTTTAATGTTTTATGATAATATTAGATCCTTCAAGTATACAAGTGCTTGAGATGCATAATATTCATGGGTTCATCAAGTTCATGTCCATCTTCTGTAGTGAACTTGTACACTCCTAACCCAAATTTGGAAATGATGACATAGTGACCTAACTAATTAGGCACAAAGTTGTCTTTATTTTCATAGTCCTTATTGGTGTTTGTTTGTTATTTCAGAATAAAGTCATCAATTTCAAACTCTATATATTTTGATACACTTTTTGTAGCTTTTTTGTATCTTGTTTTGATATGATTTCAAAATATTTATCACATTGACTCATTTTTCATCAAGAATTTCCAACTCACAAAGTTGTGTGACTCCATATTCTTCATCATTGATCTGATATTCAAGGGAGATGTAAAAATAAGGTATCTTAATATCAATGGGTAATATGAATTCAACTCTAAAGACAAGTGAATAAGATGTTTCTCCTATGGGTGTGTGGATACTCGTAAGGTAAGATCATAATGTAGGATATAGTTAAATATTCCAATCCCTTCCAACATCATTCACAATATTTTTGAGGATTTTTGCGATAGTTTTATTGGATGTTTCATCTTGTCCATTACCTTATGGGTAATATGGTAAAGACCACTTATGTTTGATATGGAACACATAGTGATTTGACTTATTTTATTTTAAAGGATTTATAGTTATTAGTAATGATGGCATAAAATATACCCTAATAGTAATTAAGGTGATTAAGGATGAACTTGGATTTTTTTCCATTTATGTCTATGAGGGGGATGTATTCTATCCATTCGGTAAAGAATTTTGTGGCTTTGATGATGTGTTTATGTCCATTATAGGAAGAGGTATTTGTCTTACCAATGATATCAAGTCCCCAATTATATAAGGGTCATTGAATTATGATTTGTTACAATGATTGGGAAGGAACATGGTTGAGGTATCCATACTTCTAATAAGCTATACAATTCTCACATAGTGACAAACATATTTTTCCATGGCAGTCTATTAGTATAATGTTTTGAGAAGTTTCTTATCTAGGACCATACCACTAGTGTGTACTCCATATAATTCCCCATTTATTTACTTGATTTATAATTTGGCTTATTTTGAATTTAAACATATTAATAGGGTAACATCATAGTCCTTATGATAGATTTTGTTATCAAGGATGGTGAATCAAGAGGAATTTTGGATGAAGTTATTCGTATGATTACATGAAAGATAAAGAGAAATGATGTGACCATGGAGATAAGTGTAAATTTAATGATACCAAAGGGAATTGGGACCAATAATATCACACACCATTTCATATTCTAGTACATCATATGATAGGTTTAGTTGTTCAACCAAAAACTAACATTTTTGGGCATCCTTTTGCATCTCAAGGAGAGAACTAATGATAGTCATGGCATCTACATATTTATTTCATGTATTGGGTACTTGCTAAAATTTTATACATAAAAACTATTTATTTAACTTATCAACCATTATTTTATAAGGAATAAGTTTATTTTCTTTGGTCTGTTAATCATCATTGACTTTCTTGATGATGATTTAAGAATCACCATAGACTAACAAGTTTTAAATGTTCCCCTATATTTATAGTTTGAGGCTTGGGATGAGTGCCTTATACTTAGAGATGTTATTTCAATGAAACCTAATTATGAATGCTTTGAGGATTATATACAACCTATTAATATCAATATATGATTAAGTAATGACATTTAAAAATTATGTTATGAGGTTAACCAAAGTTTCATGCTACTTAGGATTGAGAATATCTTCAAGTTTAATGATCTTAGGATTCTCTTATGTTACAATCTAGATACAAATAGTTACCTCAATAATAAATGTTGAGTTATCTTGTAATAGTGTTAGTAGAAGTGGTAAAATTGAATTCTTCATATATAAATGTTTCATAAATGTTTCCACATATAGACTCATATTTAGTCTCTTAAATTCCATCATTTTTATAGGATAACACCTCAAAGAATATTGCACTAGAATTTTTTTTTACTAAGGAACTCTTCCTAATCCCCAAAATATGCTAACATGTCTAGGTTGATTTGAAAACCCTTTTTTGATCTCTTGGAAAAATGAAATATTTTAGTCCCAATAATTATATTATGTATTCAATATTTTAAAATAAATCAAGTGGTATGTGATATTTTTAATCCTAGTAATAATTTCTAGATATTTAAAGGTCAAGGTTAATGGCAAGGATCGTGATGTCATTGAAATATTTATGGTGAAAATATATTCATAGAGGATATAATATGAACCTATTTAAATTTATAAATAAATTTCCTAATATATTTTATAAGTTTCACTAATATCCTCATAATGATCACCATGGGGTTTGTATCTGATGCTATAAGATTTTTTATTTGCATAAATGTGTATAGATTCTCAGATCCATTTTTTCATTAAGGCCTAGTCCTTTTCTTTTTTAGTTCATGATTTGACACATATTATTTGCTATAGGATATTAATTACTTTGAAAAAAATATGTTAGGATTTCATCATATAAAAATGAGTCATTGGATCTTTTAAATCTAGTATCTACAAGAAATCTTGATTTGACAAAAGTAGTCATGCCAAGCTGATAGGAGATATTATCTAAATTATTATTCATATTGGGCCTACCATAGCTTCTAAGATAAATGGGGATTTAGGCACATGGAAATAATCTTGGATTTAATATTCTCTATATCCATTGTCAATGATATTAAAAAAATGTTTAGAATACAGGGCTTTGGATGTATATGGGAGGTCATCTATATGTATGTAGGATTAAGGATTTTTTAGTTATGATATTGTGGATCCATATATTTTAAAGAAAATTTTGGTATTGGGACAATAATTGATTTTATGATAAAATCCCTCCATTAATTTTCAATATTTTAAAGGTTGAGGATCACTAGGGATATTCACTTCCATGCATAAATGTTGAAATTTGATGAACTAGGGGAAGGAAGATGGGTTAGCTTGCATAAAACTAATTTATGGTTGATTGATAATGATATTGTAAGGTAGGTTAATATAAATGGAATAGATTAAGGTATGCCATGTGATAGGCCAAACCATTATATGAAGAAATATAGTTCCCATTTATTCTCTTTCACTATTACCATACACTTTGATGGTGATGGTATTTGGATCCAATGTTGCTCAAGAGAAATCAATATGTTTAATTAATGTCAAGGTGTAGATATTAAAACATGATACATTATCTAAAATCACCCTTTTCACTTTATCTTTGGTGATGAATTCATTGATATACAAGGTGAGATTGTGTGATGGGCTAATGATAGGATTTTTATATTAGTCAAAGATGAGTTGATAACTCAAAGACAGGTGTCCAATGAGTGCTTAAAATTGGGATACATAAAATTCACTGGTGACTATTTTCTCTTGTAGTATTATTTACAATACATTCTTATGAATAGTGTATGTTTTGAGAGGATCCTTTATGGAAATTTGGATACGAGTTTCCTTGATATTTTTGATAAGGTCGCATTTTCCTTCAAGAGAATATGGAGGCATTTGCATAGTGATTTTTTATTATTAGTTATGATAACACAAACTAGGGATTTGAAATTAATGGTTATTACATAATTATTTGTATGTTTAATGACCAACATATCCATCACATGAATGGGTGGTATTTTTATAATTTAGATTAATTATTTGGGCATTTTGACCCTAATTTATTGGGATGGGTCCAATCATGTTTTATAAATGGGTATTGGTATATCCCTAATTACTAATTATGTGATTTGGATGTAGTTTATTTGAGTTAAATATATTCTCTATCAATTAGAGCTTGACCATGATTTTTTAGCTTCATGTCTCGATTGGTTGAATGTCCTTTAATTTTTTGAAACTCATAGTATTCATTCTCTTTGTACCATGTGGGATAGGGTTTCATCTCATAAAATGGCATGGTTTGTGGTAAAATGATCATGTTTTTTACTAACCACTTGATGAGATATAACTTCTAATGATTCCCCCCAAGGATTATAATTCCTTATGTTGATTCCATGTTTAGATTTCCCCTAGGAATGTTACTATTATAAATATTTTTAACAACCTAAATGTGTTTTAAATCAATAACTCCATCACCAACAATTTTATTTTTGGCCAAAGAAATTAGATTTTTGTTATTGTGTTTGATTATGATTATAATTATAGAAACATTGTACCAACCCTTTAGTTAGAAGGGATGTATCAATATGAACTAAGTTTTCAATGATTTAATTAAAGGTAGTAGCATGATGAACTTATAGATAATATTTTTTTCTTTATTATAGTCGGAAATGAAGATACTAACCAACTATTTCTCTAGTATTGACCAAGGGAATCTACTAGCTAAGCTTCATATTTATAGGAATGAAGAGAAACTTTATCCATTCCTTTGTTTGAAATTTCAATATTTCATCATTGTCAGTTCATTTTAAACATTGTGACAAATATTTTAGATAGGATTGTACAGGTTGTGATGGATCCCTTAGGAAGATGTAAAAATAATTCCCAGTATTGTCCCCTAGACTCCAAAGGAATAATATGATTAAATAATTGTCATTATATGCAACCTCTTGACAAGAAATGAATAAGTCTCTGACATATTCTTTCAAATAACCCTTTCTTTTATATTTTACAAACTTTGGTGGTTTTAAGTAATGAGGGAAAGGTATGTGTAACATGTCTCTATCAAAAGGATATGGGTAAAAATCCTAAATTTTATATATTTTTATTCTAATTATGGTTTCATTCCTATAATCTTTGAATATCATCCTTCCTATCTTGGCATTATTGGGTAGAGCATGTACCCTTGAGTTAAATTAATGGGGGTAGGATAAAATTGGGTTTTGGTAGCTCAAGGGCATGATTGGTATTAAATTATTGATTTTGGTGTTTTTTTATTATGTTATGATGGTTTTGATGTTGAATTAGTAATATGGGAGTCTATGTTTTCCAACTATTGACAATTTTTTAAATTGGTCAAAAAAATTCTGATTTTGTATTATAACTAGTTTTCCCTTCCCAATGTTGATAAGAGAAACATTTGGATTGGTATTTTAATTTTTGGATTATAGAATGTATTTTTTTTATTCAATAGGATCATTATAACTATCATTTTCTTGGTTTGGGTGGATTTGATCATTTTAGCTTATAATGTTTTATAAGATTCCAGATTAAAATCTATAGGATGTTTGGCTCCTATTTCTATAAGTTTGACAAAGATGTCATGTTTATTTTCAAATATGAATTGATCTACTTGGGATTTACCTTTTAATTTTAAAAAAAAATCATTTGTGTCATCATTTTATTCACTTTAGTTTGAAAATCAATCATTATCATCATCATGAATTTAGTCTTGGTTGAAAGGTCCACTAGTCATGAATGGATTTTGATTTAAAAGGTCATTGGTATCTTGGTTTTTAATAGATCAGTATTTTTTTAGGTGTCATTTTATTTATTTTGGATTTGATTTTAAATTTGTTTTACACATGGAGAAAAATAAGAACACACATAATAATACCCTATACTATTCAAGTAGGTGTAAAATTGTATAGTGGCCCACAAATATACCTCAAGGAATGTGGGTAATATTATGAAATGTCATTTTCCTAGTACCACTACATGATTGTGTCTAGATGGATATTAATATATGTTTATAAATTCTCTCTAAAGGACTCTTATATACACCTTGTGGTATGTGAATCTGAAATAAATGATATAAAGGTGTTGTTTAGGAACTTGGTATTTGTGGTTAACCACCTCACTTCATATAATTTAGTAAAAATTAAATTTATGCTTAGCCAATAATTATGGATCCTCCAAATAATATTTATAATTCATTGGATTAAAAAAAATTGTTAGTTTTTGGTGATGAAATCCAAGTCACCAGATCCTAAGAAATAAAAATATAGAGTTCAAAGTGTTTCTAATTTCCAATATCATATTACGGCACAAGGAAATAGCATATGCAACTTGAAATATATATACACAAGTGATCTACACCATATCTTATTCTTAAGACCATTAAACATATAAAAGTATACATGTGTTAGACTACATATAAATAAGTAACAAAAATAAAAAATAATAATATTAATTTATTAATATTTATTTTCTTTGCATGCCTTATTTTAATATAGTTGCATACATAAGCGTTTTTATTTTTATAAGCTTATGGATTCATCAAATTATATTTTCTTAATAAAAGGATAAGTATAGTGAAAAACAAATATAAACCTTACATGTTAGAAATTTAGAGATTTAAAATAAGTAAACTTGTAAAATGTGATTCAAAAATTTAAAACATCACATCTTGATGCAAAAATACCATTTTCCAAGGCATAAACACCACATATTGAAAAAAAAATACATTAGTGAAAAAATGCCATTTTTAAATATATAAATTACACTCTAGAGTGTAGAAATGCCACATAGTGTAGAAAGGTCATTGTGAAATACATAAATGTTACTAGTGTAAAAATGATACTATCTAATGCAAAAATGTGACTTTGGGGTATAAAAATACCAATAAAAAATGTATAAATTCTAATAGTAAAAACATGAAACTATCTAATGTATAAATGTCACTCTAGAATATAGAAACACCACTATGCAATGTGAAAATGACACCATTGCAAAAATGACACTATTTGATGTAAAAATTCCACTTGAAAGTAAAAACACCACAAGTTGTTGAAAAAATGTGAAAACCTATAAAAATACATAGATAAATTAAAAAAACCACTATATAGTGATAAAAACCACTTTGGTATGCATAAATGATAATACACAAAACATAAACACTACTATGTAGAAAAATAAATCTTTGACATAGAAAATGATAAAAAATGATGAACAAGGGGATGGACTATTATAAAAACTAATATAAAAATGAATCAAAACCTTCCTAATAATAAAAATAATAAATATAACTCTTAAAAATTAAAAAATATAATAATATGAAGGAAGTCCTACCAAGCATGCCATAAATGTGTATGTGCAATTTAGAGCTTAAGAGAAGCAACAACAAACTAAAACCTATTTCAGATCAAACACAACCTAAAATTGAGAAAGGAAAGAGATTAAAAAAAATATCTAAATTTATCAATTGGATATATGCCTTTATTAAATGGATTCACTCATGATTTGATGGATTGTAGTTACTCAAAGGACTATGAAAGATTCTAACATCATTTACCTATGAAGAATGATTTACTAATTTTAAATTTTACATAGGGTTTCCATATTTTTATAATATATATGATGTATATAATGATTTTTCCATGATATTATATTATCTTATGTGGGAATGAAGGATGAAGGTTAAATTTATAGATTTTTAGATCAGAGAATGAATGGTTGAGATCAACTTGATTTATTTGGAAACTTTGAGTTTGGATGGATGAGATTAACTCACTTGATCAAAATATTGCATGCTTTGATTTGATTTTAAAACTAATTTGATTGAGCTTTTATTTACTATATTTATTTGATTTTTTGGATGTACAAGAAAAAATTAAGGATTTAATTAATTGCATGGATTGAGGAGTGGATATGATTGATTGTTTATGAGGATTTAACATGGGGTGATGAGATGGAGCTTGACATGGGTGGGGATAGTTATTTTTTTATTAATAATTATGTGTGCATGGAATTATTTAGGAATTAATTAAATAATTAATAATGATTAATTAGTTAATTATTCACATGGTGTAATTAAAGGGGTTAATTAATTAACATAGTGTAATTAATTAATTAACATCATGGTGTTAGTGAGAGTTAGTTAGGATGAATTTACAATAAAATTAGATTGGTCAAATTATGGTGTATATAATATAAATTACTTGAGCTCAACCTCATTTATATTCCCCCAACATAATTTGTTAATGCAACAAAGCATACACCTAATAATTATGAAATTAATGAATACTGTGATTACCATATAACTTTTTGACATTATATAAACATATGTTTAAATTTAAGTCATAAGCTACAATATATTTTTTATGACAATACTATTGAGTTTAACACACCCAAAAATGAGTCTATATCACAATAAAATAGTAATTCTAAATTTAAAATACTTGATGACCCATTTCCAAATCATGAGGCAACAAAAATTGAAGATACTTCCAAAGTATAATATACATACAATGTCCATCCCCCTCTTATGACATAAGGTCACCCAATGGATAGGATTATTGGTACTCTTATTGAAATATTACCATAGTTCCATAAATTTACATTTGATGAGAGTGAGACTTTTATGATGATTCATATCTCCACACATTATTCATATGAGCTTACATTAATAAGCAACCCATACACAATGTCATGGTTGAAAATCAGTCAAACAATAATGTGTGTAGAATGAAAATTATTAACACACTTGGATGCACATAATATGATTTATAATATACTACATGAATAGTTAAGGGATTATATGAAAAAACACATAATAGTTCAGGTTTGCTCTGTATTGTTGTTACACTATTTATATTCTTATAAAACACAATTATTTGACATGTTGTTAGGATAACCATGGAAATAGAAGATCCACGTAGTACCATCTATAGTGCATCGATACATCAACTATAAACTCTTAAATAAAGGTGATTATACTTTTAGGCATTGGATATGAGTACCCTCCTCACCTAGTGGTACCTCTACCCTCACAACCACCATAATTGGTTGTTACACCTAATTAAGAGAATTATGTGGAGTCATTTGTTACACTTATGTACAATATCTCTATCCACTCAGCTCATAGGAAATTAGTTGATTATACTAGGCATCCACTTTTAAAACAATGTTAACACTAGATAATCATTCAAGACTCATAAAGGCCATAATGTACTATGTCATATACTAAGATAATACCATAGATAGTTTAGTGTGATTCATAGTGAACATGATAATTGATCCATTCTATTATTATATAATTTATCCCATAGTGTCCTTGGCCTTGAATAATTACTCATCACACATGTGAGCCTATGATTGATGATGACAACTACATTGTAACACCTCATTCCTTTAAAGATTTTGATACACCTACATCTGATAATTTTTTATGATGATAAGTGACTTTTGTGCCACACAATACATTAAATTTATAGGTATATTCCATTGATGGGATCATTAGTTATAAATTTTCAAATTCTAGGATAAATTTAAAAATATAAAAATGAAATAATTAAAAAATTAAAAACCATTCAATTATTTTCAAATATGAAAATTATTACCTAATCATGACATGATATCTATATTACACTATTTATATATTTCATTTGTCAAATTTTTAGTATATGATATATTATTTTCTATACATACATGCATTTCATGATATATGAGTGTGATGTATGACATACATATCATGGATGGACACATAGATTTGGGATCTCTTATACCCAATTCCCATGGAAATGCTTGGGCAATATTATTTTATAGGTCACATTATCACATGTTATATATTTATATGATATTTTACCATGTTTATCTACATATATTTACTATACATGTCGTGTTATTTACTCATATCTTACATAGTCCTACATTAGTATGATTTGACATTAATAAGCATAGATAGTGTAGACTAGTTCCCACTTATTATATACTACACTAAAGTTTTTAATCTTACATGATATCCTAGTCATTGCTTGTGTATTGGCATTTATTTTTGTGAAATATTTATGTCCATTATATGTGACACTTTTCTTTTTTTTGTGACATCTTTGTGTCCCTTAATTTTGGACCTTGGCCTTATGTATGACATTGTGTGCCTATGAGTGGATTAATCTAGGATTTTATACTAATATTTTTGTGGTTGTTGAACTTGCTAATATTTTTTATTTTGATGGTGACATAATACACATCACACACCTCCCCTTTATGTGCAGTTCCATGATTTTTATCATGCACCTTTTTACTACACAGTCTTATTTAGTTATCACATCATCAATAGTTATTATTGCATGCCTTATTGATGGATCCATTTTGACATGACATTTTTTTTCCCTACATTACATATGCTACATATTTTCTTTGATAATATATACATTACTATAATGACATATTTCCACACATTAACACAATTATACATGATTACATCTCTATACATGACATGACATAGTTACTCTTATTTTGAGATGAGTTAATTTTAGATTACCTCGATAACCTAAAAATGGATCATATTAGTGGTTTTTTTATAGATACATAATCCTCCATGTACATTAAATTCAATTTTTTTGGATAGCATATATATTTCATGGATGGACACATGGATGTTGGGTTTTTATTATACCTAGTGACCATGTCAATGCTTGGGGAATATTATTCTATAGGTCACATTATCATAGGTTATATCTTTCTATTATATTTTACCATTTTTATCTACATATATTTATTACACATGTCATGCTAGTTACTCATATCTTACACAGTGTTACATTACTATGATGTAATATTGATAAAAATAAATAGCATAGACTAATTTCCACCTATTATATACTTCATTGATGTTGTTACTCTTACATGATATCCTAGTCATTTCTTATATATTGGCATTGAATTTTATGATATTTTTATGTCACTTATATGTGATCCTTACAATTTTTTGTTGTGACATCTTTATTTCTCTTGCTTTTCTCCCTTGGCCTTATGTGTGGCATTATGTGCATATGCACAAATTAATCTCAAATTGTATATGAATCTTGATATGATTATGGATATTGCTCATATTTTTGAGTTTGAAGGTGCCATAATCTAGATCACACACCTCCCCCTTGTGCGTGGTGCCATTATTTATATCATGCAACTTTTTATCACATATTCATATTTAGTTATTACATCATTAATGTTTATTATTGCATGCCTTATTGATTCATCTATCTTTACATGATTCTTATGTTCCATATATTAAATATGATACATATGTGTTTTGATGACATGTGCACTAATATGAGGACATATTCTCCACATATTAACATGATTATATATGATTACATCTCTATACATGACATGACATAGTTAAATCTTAGTTTGCAATGAATAAATTTCAAACTACCTCCATCACCTCAAAATGGAGCATATTAGTGGTATTATTATATATACAAAAGCCTTCGTGTACATTAAATTAAATCCTTCTATGACATACTATATATTTTATAGTTTTAGGGTCATTTAGATATCAAAATAGCTCATATGTAAGATAAATTTTACATATTGGTATAAACTCTACGGCTAAATTCCATGCATATACAATCAATGTATACAAACATGAGTTATAAAATATATATTTTGATATTCTTGAGTGTATAGGTTTATAGGAACATAAATTATATATTTCCACATGAATATACATTTGAGATATAGGCTATCATATTTTTCATAAAAATGCATGGCATTTTATACTAATTGGCTATGATTTAGTGAGGCATGATGTTTATTCATTAAAATTTACATAATTTTTTAGTAGGCACTATTTTAGTTATTTATTTGAAAATATTATTCAATGGCACAAAGAAGTGAGAAACATTGGATATTTAAGTTCATTTATAGTAGTTGATTCATATTTATTTTTAAGTAATGTATGTTGATGTTCAATGATGCTCATAGTGAACTCATTATATGGTTCATACCTTACCATCTTAGGGTATAATATCATCTTTATATTATTTATTTGTGTTCATGTGGTTGAGGATCAACAATGCTCAATGACACTACTAGATAAATTTATGATGATTGGGGCATATATCTTCCTAAATCAAGAGATTTCATAGTTATACAATTTTGGGGCACAATCACCCCAAATCTCTGTGTGCTTTAAAAATAAATCACTATTATTCAATTCATTAACAAATAAGAAGCATTTCCAATAAGTTATAATGAAACATGGCTTTAGCCAAAAATATTTATACTCATTCCTTTCTCTCAAGTTTTAAAATTAAATTATAGTTCATATTTTAGATTTCTCATGTAGGCATTAAATATTACATTTTCATTGCATGTTTTCTTTGAAAAAGTTGCACATTTGGATCCATCTACAAAATAAAATGTATGTTTCACACAATCAAGTATAACTTTATCCTTCTAATATATTATTTGTATTTAATTTCAATACTATAATAAATGGAAATGTTTGTATATAATAAAATATAGTATTAAACACTTGACAATGTCACTTTTTACCTTCCTTCACTATATATGAATTTTTCACACATACATGCCTATTATTTTCCATTGTCTCACATCCACATGTTTTCTTTGACTCTGACCCTCCCATTTTTTTATTATTCACCTATAAGAACTTTTAATTTTATGTGAAACTAACTAAATATCTTACCCAAACATATCCATATCATCATATTTACATTTCCATATTCTAGACATAAAATTTAGGTTCAAATATTTTCATTGGCAAACTTTTCCTAATAGTGACATTAATTTCCCTCACTCAATAATGGTTATTTTTCAAATCAAATCAATTCCTATGTTTAACCAATTTTCCTATCATGTTGATGTCATGATAAAATACCCAAATACATTGATATAGATATAAATCAAGGTGAAACTTATTATGTATCTATGATCCATCTGGAAATCATTTGGTACACATCTATAAACTACTATGCATTGACCAAAAACATCCATATTCTTTGGAATTGAAAAATCGTTCACTACAAGAAGTCATTATTTAAGTCTAAATCACACCAATACAAGTAAAGAGTGAAAATTTTCTATTGTTGAAACATACATCACTATTTGAATTCATATAAAAAAGGAAAACAAATTACATTCACACTAAGGGGAAGAACTACATATAGCTTTAATTCCCTCTTTAGAGTTTTGTATATGTATTCAGTGGTCAGTCAACAATTGGGGTGATTGGGGTTAACTTAGCCAATTATAATTCCCAAATTTTTATAGGTTTCATTCCCTCAAAAGTAGACTTACGGTTTCAAATAGAAGGAGACTAATTTTATAATTTTATAGTTATGCACATAGTTAGGTGTCAAGATCTCACATACATATTAATTAAAATTAGGTACAATTAACAATGTGGTCACATATCCTCAAATAATCATATAAAAATTATGCCATACTAAAATCAATTTTATTGATGGTTTCAACCCAACCAAATGTTATTGACTCTATGTGGACAAATAATCAATTCTAAATATATGTGACTCACATATATACTTTCATCCCCTTTCCAATGTCATAATTCAATCACATGTCAAAAGTGAGACAAACAAATTATATATTATATTTTTTACTTTCCATATTTATTAAATGAAAAAATATAATCAATTACAATGCTTCACATTCAAATTTATGATTAACTATCATGTATTGTAAGCTAAATTAATTTAAAATTTTACAAATTAATTAGGGTTAATGTTAATCCAAAATAGGTTAAAATATATCTTAGTAAATATATGTGTATTTTAAATTTATAAATTATATAATAATTAAATTGATTATAGTGTTTTACAATTTATTTATTTGATGATAGTGTCAACATTATGGATTATAGTGATAAATATGGAAACAAGTTGACCTACATGTGATGTTCCATATCAATTCATTGGTATACTAAAGAGAGTTGATTTTGTAGCTAAAAATTATGCTTATATTTTTAATCCATTGATCCATGCAAGATCAATATGTTATATTAAGGATTATAGAGTAGGTGATCTATAGGATAAATATGTGTAATTACAAAAAAAGCTTTGATCTATAGGTTTTTTACCAACTCAAAGACTTGTAGAACCTCTAGTTGTATAGGATGACCAAGCTTAGACTATTTTTACACAATACTTAGTTACACAACATTGGGTATTTGTGAGCGGTATTAAGAGAACATAAACATCCAATGCTCTAAATAGAGATAGAGGATAGGGGCACTTTCCTCTAGGTGAGAGGTGATATATTTATTAATGTGTGTGTGTTTATTTATTTTTATTTTTGTCCATATTTATGCATGTATGTATGCCTAGATTTCTAAAATTATGTTTTATTTCGATACAATATTACATGATACATTGAATGTAAAATGGAAAATGTATGACATAACATGTAAATTAATATGAAAATATGATTAATAAGTACCTAACTTACAATGGAATAAATTGATACACTTAAGAACAAAGTAATCAAGTACAAATTTTAACCAATAATATTAGTAAGTGTTGGTGTGTCAAAATAGATAATGTGTTGAGGCATATTTTAGTTACTCTTATCACTATTTGAAGGTGTACCTAATAAATGGCCATATTATAAAATAATTTATTTGATGCATTGATATGTACCATTGACATCAAATTTCTTAGGAGATACATTAATAGATGATTAAGGATTCTCATTTTTTATATAAGAATGTGATCATTTTGATTATTTTCTATTTGTACTGAGTTAAATCCATGTTGAGATTCATTGAATTCCTCTTTGGTATTTTTTACAACTTGCATTAGAAATGTTATATATCATTGTATTGTAATTGTATCACCTTGATAATAAAATTAACGTGTCTTTTTTTACTATCAAGAGTTGATTGTATCTTTTGTAGCATATAAAACTATATTGCATCATGGTAGGCATTAAAAAAAATAATGACAAAAAGGTTTGTGGATCAACTATAGTTGATAATGTAAAATAGTCCAATAGATTTACTACATATTCAAGTATAAATATTTATGCTAGAGTCAAATCAAATAAATCATGTCCATGTGTCTTAAGGAAATAAATATTTAAAATATCAAATTGAACTTTATCATCTATCATGATTCCATGTCTTCATTTTCCTTTTATAAAAGCACAAATCACTAAATATTTGAATTTAGATAAATGTGTCAATGTAGTATCCTTAAGACCAAATTTTAAACATCGTGAAGTACATTCCATTCTACATTAGAAAATGAAGTTTTAACTTGTGTTTTATTATAGGTATGTCATGTTCAATTTTACCACTACCAATAAGATCTTGAACTTTTATTTTAGAGAAAAAAAACTTGTTTGGTTTATAATTACTAATTATATGTTAATAAAAAAATAATTTTAATCAATTAGTTTTGCCAAATGAGTCATGTCATGACAACTAATAGAATATAAGATAATCATGTTCTCACAAATAGTTTTTTTATTGCACTTTATCTATCCTTAATCTTTTAAAATATTCATGATACATTAGATAAAGAGATAAGACTCTTCATAAATGTCACTATAGTATTAGTTGATGATCTAGGATTATTTTTTTATTATAACATGTCTAGTGTTGATAATTGAATTATTTTTAAATAGTACAATGTGAATCATCAATTATATAGTAATGTTTATGTGATTATAATATTTTATCCTCAAGTGTCATAATCTCATAATAAATATGATTTTGATATGAATAAGCATTGGAATGAAACATATCTTTAGAGGACATAAAATAATTCTTCTAAAGATGTTTTATTTTTATATATCCAATGGTTGATATAATAATCAATGCATGTTACCTATTATGCACCTAGGGATATGATATATTAATGTATCTTGGTTGATCGAGATGCTAACATATGGCACACATCCCCTTAGTTATATTTGGATTAGGAGGTTACCCATCCATTGTTAGTTATATAGAGGTCTATATAAAGGAGATGATTATCATTGTAAAGGTATGAAGTAAGAATTAAGTCTTCTATTGTAAGAGGATATTAGAGGTTGTTCCCTCAAAGAGACATTGTGGAGTTATTCCTTCCTAAAGGAGTATTATATGGTGTTGCCTTATTTTAAGGGTATTTTATTTTTGCATATATTGCATATTTAGACATCTTAATCCACCTATACTTTTTATGATGTGTTGATCTACATTATATTCTATATTATTTTCAAATATTATAAGTTTGGATCATAACAAGTGGTATCAAAGCTTTGATTTGGGAACTTTGTGTGTGGTGAAACCCTAGTTTTATGGAATCATAAATATCTTTTGATTGGTTCTAAATTTATGCACAATTTTTTAATTAGATATGGATAATATTTTAAGAAAGGCACAACAAAAAATAGAGGTTTTATAAATTTTTTTGAGTGAGTTATTGATATTTAGGGTTTTAAGTAATTTGGTTATATTTTCTAAATTGTAAAAAAAAATTATTTGAAAGTTTTACTAGAGATATAAGAACATACAAGACAAACACAGTAATTATTTTAGAATTTTTTGAATTGTTTTAAGTGATTTATTGAATTTTTATTATTTTTCATATATTAACTCTATAGGTCAAAATTTGTGGAATTTTTACACAATTTTTTTACTAAAATTCTATTATAATAATATAAAGATATCATCAAAATTTTGGATTTTTTGGATTAATTTTGTATGAGTTATTGACATTTTAGGATTTTATGAGCCTTAGTTTTTTTTGTGGATCATGAAGCTGAAAGTATTTTCAAGGGAGGATGATATTGATGCTATAGAATGGTGGATCCTTTTTAAGGAGAATAATTTTCAAATATTTTTATGGAAGGCATTTTTGTATCTTTATTTTTTGGGTCTATACAACATTAGATAATTAATTAAGGTTTTCTTCATGGGAATGTTAAGTTGTGGAGCTAAAAGCTTCACTGATGAGCTAGATTGAGGTTGCTAAGTTTACTAATAACCGGCACCGGTAGTATCACTAACATCAATTAGGCATAGATCATAACCAACCAACATCGGTCAGGGATTGGCTGACGTCGGTCATGTGTAGACCGACAGTGACCGACATCGGTCACCTATGTGTGTGTGTACGTTTGCATGCGTTTCCAGAATTAGATTTGTTCTAATTTTAGGAGAACAGTTGGTTTGCATGTAAAGACTAATTTTAGTCTTGAGTCTATTTTTCTAATTATTATTTGCCTTGGATCCTATTTAAGAGACCCATGGGGCAGTATTGTAATTAAGAAGAATAAAGAAAAGAGGGAATAACAAATCAGTTATTGAATTGATTATAACTGATTGAGAGAGAGAGAGAGAGAGAGAAAGAAATCTTGAGAGAGAAATACTATACACCCAAGAGGTGTGGGAAGAGTGAGATTTCTTCATTTTATTTAGAGTTTAAAACAAAATTGGTTGTTTCTTGTATCTCCTATTATTTATTGTTTCTAATTTCTAGTTACTTATTACTTATGGGTTAATTCCATGTTTAGTTGCTTATACAAAAGTAATCAATTGTACTCCAGGTTCCTAACAAGTGGTATCATAGCGTGTTAGTGTTTGTTGATTACAGAATTCACTCACAAGGGTTTCTGATTGAGGGGGAGTAAAGAAATGGCAGAAGAAAGTAAACTAAGAATGAAGAAATTCAATGGCAAGAATTATCAATTATGGAGGATGCAGATAGAAGATTATTTGTATCAAAAAGATCTGTACTTATCATTGAGTGGGGTTGCAAGCAAGCCCACAGATATGGAAGATGAAGAGTGGAATGTTCTTGATAGAAAGGCTCTTGGAGCTATAAGGCTGAGCCTAGCAGCTTCTATGTTTTCAAACTTATCACAGGCAAAGACAATGGTAGAGCTAATGGATACTTTGGCAAATTTATATGAAAAACCCTCAGCTTCAAATAAGGTATATCTTATGAAGCAATTATTTAATTTGCTAATGCAGGAAGGTGGATTTGTATCTAGTCATCTTAATGATTTCCATGGAATTGTAAATCAGTTAAATTTAGTCAAAATAGTTTTTGATGATAAAATTAAGGCTCTCTTATTCTTATGCTCTTCACCTAAAAGCTGGGATAGCTTGGTAATGGCAGTTAGTAATACTGCATCTACTTCAAATATCTTGAAAGTTGATGATGTTGTTAGTGTAATCTTGAATGAAAAAATTTGTATAAAAAGCCAAGGGGAAACATCAAGTAATGCTTTAAGTTTTGAAAGTAGGGGAAGGCAAAGAGAGAAGGGAAAGCAAGGGAAATCAAGGTCAAAGATGGGAAGAAGATCCAAATCTAGAAATGGAAGAATAACCTGTTGGAATTGTGGAAAGAAAGGGCATGCAAAGAAAGATTGTTGGTTGAAGGATAATAAATAAAATCAGCATGAAGGTGATAAAGAAGCAAAAGTTGTAGGTATTGTTGCACAAGATGCTCTTATATTTTCTTTGGATAATAAAATAGAATCTTGGGTTTTAGATTCTGGTGCCTCTTTCCATGCAACCCCAAATAGAGAATTTTTTAATGATTATGTCCATGGAGACTTTGGAAAAGTTTATTTAGGGGAAGATGAGCCTTGTAAAATTATTGTCCAAGGAAAAGTGCAGCTGAAATCGCAAGATGGAAACACATGGGTGTTGAAGGATGTCATGCATGTACCCATCCTGAAGAGGAATCTAATTTCTGCAAGAAAGTTGAGTGATGAGGGTTGCACAGTAACTCTCACAGCTGAATCTTGGAAAGTTTCCAAGGGTGCACTTGTAATAGCTAGAGATAAGAGAGTAGGTACACTTTATCTATCTACTTGTATTACTGATTATTCTCCTTCTATTTTATCTACTTCAGATGTAGATGCAAAGTTGTGGCACTGTAGGCTTAGTCACATGAGTGAGAAGGGAATGAATGTTCTTAAGTCAAAAGTTAAGCTTTTAGATTTGACAAGCATAGATCTAGATTTCTATGAGCATTGTATTTTTGGGAAATAGAAGAAAGTGAGGTTTCTCAAAACTGGGTCAACAAAGAAGAAGCACAAGTTGGAGCTTATTCACATAGACGTGTAGGGACCAGTTCAGGTAGCTTCTATTGGAGGATCAAGGTATTATGTTTCTTTCATTGATGATGCTACAAGAAAGGTATGGGTTTATTGCATAAAGAGAAAATCTGATATTTTTGACACATTTAAGAAATGGAAAGCTTTCATTGAGAATAAAATAGTTTTGAGATTGAAGTGCCTTAGATCTAGCAATGGTGGTGAGTATTGTAGGAATAAATTCAATAGTTATTGTTCTATGAGTGGAATACGCAGGGAAAGGATGGTTCCAAGGACACCTCAGCAAAATGGAGTTGTTGAAAGGATGAATAGAACAATAATGGAGTGTGCATGGAGTATGAGGTTGCATGCTAGTTTGCCCTTATAGTTTTGGGCAGAAGCTGTAGGTATTGCGGTTTACCTGATTAACAGAGGACCTTCTACTACACTAGATGGTAGAATTCCAAAAGAGACGTGGACAAGTAAAAAGGTAGATCTTTCATTTCTCAGAGTTTTTGGTTCTGAAGCTTTTGTGCATGTTGATAAATAAAATAGAAAGAAGCTAGATGTTAAATCTATGTGGTACACTTTCATTGGTTATGGTTTTAGAGATTTCAGATTCCAGTTGTGGAATTTAGAAACTAACAAAATTATTAGAAGCTAGGATGTAGTTTTTAATGAGAAGGTGATGTACAATAATTAGCTCAAGAGGCTAAATAATTTAGAGTAGGGCAATCTTGATTTGGAAAAGGTTATGATCCAAAATGAGCTCGTGGGTAAAAATCATCACTCATAAGAAAACACAAAAATTGATGTCGGTCAAGTGGAAACTGATGTTGGTCAGGTAGAGACCAATGTTAGTCAGGGAATTAACATCGACAACTAGGAGGAATCGACATCGATCAGGTGCAGACTGACATCGGCCAGAGATGACCAAGATCGGTCACTGATAGAAAGAAATTTGGGTAGACAGCAAGATGTTAATGAGTCTCAAATGC
The DNA here is from genome assembly GCA_037957365.1 of Torreya grandis. Lineage (NCBI taxonomy): Eukaryota > Viridiplantae > Streptophyta > Pinopsida > Cupressales > Taxaceae > Torreya > Torreya grandis. The sequence continues at coordinate 775,513 of JARHVA010004645.1, read as the reverse complement.
CCATAAGGAGGTCTGAAAGGGTAAGTAAACCTCTAATTCATTATTCCACTTCTTTATACTACTTTTTTCTCACTGATGGTGGAGAACTAGAAAGTTTTGATGAGGCAATGCAGGTAGAATCTAGGAAATAGTGGGAGCATGGCATGAATGAGGAAATTGATTCCTTGGAAAAGAACCATATGTGGGATTTGGTTGAGTTGCCAGCTGGAAAGAAAACACTAAAAAATAGATGGGTTTATAGGTTAAAGGAAGGAGAGAATGGACAAATGAGACATAAGGCCATGTTGGTAGTAAAGGGATGTGCATAGAAACTAGGTATTTACTTTGGTGAAATTTTACTCCTATAGTAAAGATGACTTCTATTCAGACTGTATTGTCTTTAGTTGTTATTGAGGATTTGCATCTTGAGCAGCTTGATGTTAAGACATCATTTCTTCATGGAGATTTGGATGAAGAGATATCTATGGATCAGTCGGAAGGTTTTGAGGTCAAAGGTAAGGAGAAACTTGTGTGTAGGTTGAAGAAAACTTTGTATGGTCTTAAGCAAGCTCCAAGACAGTGGTATTTAAGGTTTGACAGGTTTATGATAGAGCATGGCTTTAGTAAATTTCAATCTAACCATAGTGTTTATTTTAATAGATTGGATAATGGTATTTATATTATCATATTTCTTTATGTAGATGATATGTTTGTTGCAGTTCACACATGTAGGAAATTACTGAGCTAAAGGTGAAATTAGCTCACACATTTGCCATGAAGGATTTAGGAGCAGTAAAGAAAATCCTTGACATGAGTATTAAGAGAGACAAGAAAAATCACAATTTGATTTTGTCTCAAGAGGATTATGTGAATAAGGTGTTGGAGAGGTTCTATATGCATGATGCAAAACTAGTAAGCACACCTATGGTTGGACACTTCATGATGAGCAAAGAACAGTTTCCTAAATCACATGATGAGATTGAGTACATGATCAGTGTTCCATATGCTTTAGTAGTTGGGAGTTTGATGTATGCAATGTTATGTACCAGACTAGATATTGCCTGAGCAGTGGGAGTTGTCAGCAGGTTTAGGGCCAATCCAGGAAAGGAGCACTGGAAAGCAGTTCAGTGGATTCTCAGATATCTGAGAGGGACTAGTAGTAGGCATTTATGTTATGGAGGGTCAAACACTTCTCTACATGGGTATGTAGATTTGGATATGGCAGGTGACTTGGATGGCAGGAGAAGCACCACAGAATATGTGTTCACTGTTGGTGGAATGATAGTTAGCTAGATTTCAAAGTTGCAGAAGGTTATTGCCTTATCTACTATAGAGGAAGAATACATTGCAGTCACAAAGGCTAGCAAGGAAATGATTTGGATGACTCAGTTCATGGAAGAGTTGGGAAAGGAGCAAGAGAGTTACAGATTGTATAGTGATAGTCAAAGTACAATTCATTTGGCAAAGAATTCAGCCTTTCATTCAAGAACCAAACATATACAACTTAGGTACCACTTCATTAGACAGGTATTGGAGGATGGACAGTTGAAGCTGGAAAAGATTCATACGGATAAGAACCCTGAAGATATGCTAACAAAGCCGGTAACAAAGGAGAACTTGAATCTTCATTCAAATTTTGTTGGTCTTCAAGACTGAACTTGAAGATGGAGAAACAAGCTAGAGGATGTTGCTATATAGGTACAAGTGTAGCTATTTATCTCCAAGTGGGAGATTGTTAAGTTATGGAGCTAAAAGCTTCATTGATGAGCTAGATTGAGGTTGTTGAGTTTACCAGTAACCAGCATCGGTAGTATCACCGACATCAGTCAGGCATGGATCAGAACTGACTGACATCAGTCAGGTATTGGCTGACATCGGTCATATGCAAATTGACAGTGACTGACATCAGTCACCTGTGTGTGTGTGTGTGCATTTTCATGCATTTATAGAATTAGATTTGTTCTAATTTTAGGAGAATAGTTGGTTTGCATGTAAAGACTAATTTTAGTCTTGAGTCTATTTTTCTAATTATTGTTTGCCTTGGATCTTATTTAAGAGACCCATGGGGCAGTATTGTAATTAAGAAGAAGAAAGAAAAGAGGGAATAAGAACTTAGTTTTTGAGTTGATTGTAATTGATTGATAGAGAGAGAACTCTTGAGAGAGAAATACTATACACCCAGGAGGTGTGGGAAGAGTGAGATTTCTTCATTGTATTCTAGAAGAGTTTAATGCAAGATTGGTTGTTTCTTATATCTCCTATTATTTGTTGTTTTTGATTTCTAGTTACTTATTACTTCTAGGATAATTCTATGTTTAGTTGTTTATACAAAAGTAATCAATTTTACTCCAAGTTCCTAATAGGTAAGAAATAGACAACTCTTCCTAGATCGATGAGAATTAAAGAAAAAGAGGATAAAGAAGAGGAAGAAAATCATGATGGTCATGAAGAAGAGAATGAAGCTACTAAAAAATAAAAAATATTGGAAGAAAATAGTGATAATTAAGATGAACATGCAAGTGGTGATGTAAAAAAATAAAGCATAATGATAATGAGGAGAGTACAAATGGTGTAGGAGGAGAGGTAGAGGATCTCAAATAAGAAGAAGAATCGGATGATAAGGGTTCAACTAATTTGGCTCCAAATAAATTTGAGTCAATTTCTCAATTTCATGGATTCATTCAAAATAAGGTTGTGTTCATAAACCCTACCAACAAATATAACTTCATTAACATGAATGTCATCAAGCATCTACATGTTCAAGTAAAAAATATCAAGGAGGATCAAGTAGATGGTATGAATATGTTAGTGCTTGAAGATTTGAAACTCATGATGGAAAAATATGTTTTGCATTCAAATTTTTATGCTTTGGATATGGATGATGTGGATATGGTTCTTGGATATTCATGGTTAGAGACTTTACGAACAATCAATATTAATGTTGAGAAAAAAGTTCGTGAATTTTTGGTATAGGGAAAAGAAGGTTACTTTATAGGATATCATAGTGGGAAAGACACCAATAACAATCCAGGTAAATCATGAGAATGAGATTGAAACATGTGATAAATAGCATGAGGAAGATTCATATGACATGGATAAAGACACACTACAATTAGAAATGAACATTTGATCTACTCAAGAGATAAAGAAGGAAAAGGTGGATAATGTCAAATTATTAAAAAAAGTTGAGGTATATAGACACCCACATCATCATGAGAGAAAAAATCATGGAACCAGGTGAGGGAGTGTCATAACAACAATCATTTTTACTATACAAGAAATCAAATTTCTAATCTCTATGGTTATGTATGGAAGCCAAACAAGAAATATTATGGTTAGGTATGGAATCAAAGTAATGCAATGGCATATGGAACATGGAATGAATGGATAAATAATTATGACTATGCATTTATGAATACCTGCTATGATCATTGATGGAATCAAAATAACACATAAAAATATGGTACATGGAATCAAAAGAGGAATAATTATGCATGGACACCAAATCAGTAAAGTTATGCTCATAAATGGAATCAAAAGAGCACAATGGAATTTAGAAACAAGCTTGGAGAGATATCACCTAACAAGATCACATATGGATGGCAAGATGATTGAGATTAGAGACAAGTGTGTAATGATTTAAAGCACACTCATTATTTGGTTTCTTCCTATGTTTCAGGGATGAAACGTGTCAAGGAGGGAAGTAATGTTATGTACCTAGGGATATGATATATTAATTTATATTGGTTGATAGAGATGCTAACATGTGGCACATATCCCCTTAGTTAGTTACATGGGTCCAATATATTAGGATAATGGAGTAACTTGTAGAATTTATGCATTGGGTAATGATCGACCTACATTGGGATTAGGAGGTTACCCATCCATTATTAGTTAGTTAGAGGTTTATGTAAAGGAGATTATTATCATTGTAAAGGTATCAAGTAAGCATTGAGTCTTATATTATAAGATGATATTGGAGTTTCTCTCCTTGAAGATACATTATGGAGTTATTCCTTCCTAAAGGAGTATTGTATGATGTCACCCTACATTAAGGGTATTCTATTTCTGTATAAATTACATACTTGGAAATTTTGGTCCACCTATATCTTTTTTGATGTGTTCATCTACATTATATTATGGATTATTTTTTAATATTATAAGTGTGGATCATAACAAGTGTTATGTACCTAGGGATATGCTATATTAATTTATATTATCCCTCAGTACATAAAACTACCTTGAATCTAATAATATAATCATGAATAGACTCATGTTGACCTTCCTGAAGCCATGTAATATGTTAAAAATTATCATGTGAAACCTTATTTTTAATAAATAATGGTAATAAATACTCTTAAAATACAATTAAATAATGTATATAACCACTAGGTAAATTATGAAACCGGTATAAGGATTTCCATTTAAGCTTATAGGAAGTATATTTAAAAATAATGTATCATTATGAGCATACTTATTGAGAGCTTATGTATGACAAAACCATTTGGAAAATGATAATTAATAACTTAAAATATAATGTGTAGACATTATAACACAATAATAATAATACCTAATATTGTATGCAATGGAATCAAGAGATAAAACAATAAATTGTCTTTATAAATCACTTATTGCATGCATCATAGTAATTATTTCATTAGTTTTTAGAATTTAACTGTGAAAGCAGACATTTAAAGGATATTTCTGTTATTAGTTTCAACCATTGGAGTATTAGGATCATAAAATTAGGAGAAGGAGAATAACCAATTCAAATCATACGAGCATAATGTAACATTTAATAATGATTTACACTAGTTACTTATTTCATCATTTTCATAACTTTTGAAAAATAAAATATATTTTACATAAAAAATTTATTAATATTTTTAATTATTTTTTTTCAAACCAATTTTAAAATAAAAATCATAGTCATTTAAATCATGCATAGTTTTTTAACAAATATGTACCATTTTCATTGCATGAATCTAATTTTCAAATATGAACCATGAAGTAACAAGGAAAAATTAAAACCAAGGAAGCAAAAAAAATATAAATATGAGTAAATAATATAATGAATCCATAAAAACCAAATCTTATATAAGTACAAAAAATAACAAAAGGTGTAAGAAAATTAAACCCTAAGGTCAGATGGCCAAAAGGATTGGGTTCAGAAAAATGTTTTATCATGGAGTCTACATGGATGGTTTTTATCTTTAAAAAGAGATTTGGAGAGTTTCTAAACCATATATTAATCTATTAAAATAATTTTTCATAGTTTTATGTAAATCAAAATGTAATAAAATATAACTAAAAATTTCCTTTTTCATTCAACTTGACATCTTGTTTACACTGGAATTAATTGTGAATTAAAATTAATTATAATTGGAAATGTAAACTATTGAAATATAATCCAGTAACTTAAATAAGACAAATTACAATGAATAAAAAAATCTACATAATTTATAGCTATTGTAAATTATTAAAAATAAAAACTAGGGATAGGGTTAGAGAATTTTCCTTGCAAATAGATTAACTCAGACCATGTTAACTTTGTGTGAGCTATGACTTCTTTAAATAACCTAAAAACACATATACAACAAAAAACAAAAATCTGTTGCATATTGGGATAAGATGGTAGAAGGTAGACAAGGTCATAGTGTATTATTTTTTGATATTGTAGATTTTACTAAATAGACTATGTGTTAGATATAAAAATATGGGCTTATTCAAATTTGTATTTAGGTGGCATATTTCTATGTGGATCTCAATTTTGCATGTAGAAGACATGTAAAATAAATTCCCTATTCCTATACAAGCACACAAAAGAGATCAAATACAAAAGTGGGGAAATAAGGGATTTGGGAAAGTTTGAGATATTCTCAAAAAAACCCATGTTGCCTGAGTTCCACCTATATCTAAAAATTACTCTAAGGCCTTAGGCTGGCTACATGTAAAATCTAATTATAGGGAAGAACATGTGAATGCAACTACCAATATTTGATTATAATTATTGAAAAATGATGCCCATAACCTAAAATGAAATAATGGTAGAATTGGCTAAGGATTATGTTATTAAAACATAATTTCAATAATAGTATTTACTTAGAAGATATATGCTTTTAAAATCATAAAATGGATGCTTTTGTTAGTGAGAGATAGTTACATTCAATTAAGACCCTTAACATGATTTTATAGGATAATATTTTAAATATTTCTTATAACTAGCCTATTGGCTTACATGATAAAGTCATTATGAAGAGTTTCACATTAAAAATATTAATATTAGATGATTTTAGATAAGGCCACAATACTAAGTAAGGTTGAAGTGTGCGCTTGTCTACCTAGTGCATGTTTTTCCAATATGAATAGAAGTTTATAAAACCAATGTGATAGTGAATTATATTTTGAATAAGGATGAATAGAGGTAAAATAGAAAATTCTAAGATATATGCATAGTAATTATGAGACTTTGAAGGGTTTTTTAGAGATTGTGGCTTATTGGAATGGTGAATTGACCAAGCAAGGTGAAATTATTAAGAATGAGCATTATCAATCATTTATTGACTAAATTTTAGTGTATACATTTCCCCTTTTTATTATAGTGATGCATAAAATTAATATAATAAATAAAATGTGATACCTGAGTGTTTATACACAATTTGTCTTTGCCACAGTGATGTGCATTCCCGCTTATTGAGGCATGTTGATAAATGTTGAACCTATGGTTAATTCAGAGTGATCATGTCTCAATATGAAGAATTGGTGAATATTCTTGAGTTGGAATAATTATATTTTCCAACCCTTATATATTAATATGTAATGATTTTTAAGAAGTGTAAGCCAATAAATTGGTTCACTAAAGTGAAACCAAGATGTGGATTATTATTAAAATAAAGTGTGTCTCACTTAATGAAATGTAAAATAAGAGGTGGGAAGTAATACATGGCTCACAAAAGTGAAACCAATAAGTGGAGCATAACTCAGCTATAATTTGGTCCACTTGGTAAATATGAATCATAATGTTTCATAGAGATATAGATCCAAACTATAAATTCTTGAAACTTTCATACTTGAATGAGAAAATTATAAATTTTGTAAATTAGTAGTGTTGTCACCAAATATTGTACCCTAGAGGAGGTTGTTTATGTCTACTGTAAGATTTAGGAAACATTGGAATATTTATAGGTATGTGGGTTTACCTATAATAGAAGTAGACCTCTAGTTTTAAGGGCTAGCTCCCTGAATGTACCTTGAAGTGTTTATCACCTATGTTAATTACTTGCTTGAGGGAAAAGGGGTATAAATATGTATGAAAGGAAACTATTATAATGGGGTGATACACCATGAATATAATCACTATGGTATCATACTTATTTCACTAAGAAATAAGACCTAAAAACTAGCTTTAGAGTCCTAAGACATTATAACATAAGTATTTCAATATAGAGGTCATATGTATGAGAAAACTCAAGGTAAGTAGACCAAAGATTAGATATTTGTATCTAAGGACACTTTCACACTTTAAGGGAGCCAAACACACTAGCTAAACTCTATATGACCTATTATAATGAGAACTCCTTATATTAGACATGAAAGGATAAGGAAAATCAAGGATATAATTACTAAACTTCACCATTCATCACTTTAAAGATAGAAAAGATGTTATATGAACTCAAAAAAGATTATTTTTATTTTTCAAAGGCAAATTATAACATAAAACCAGTAGGGATTCACCATACATGGTGTCGAATTATGAGACAAGAGCCAAAATGGTTAGTACTTATAGAATTTGAGAGAGGAGAGAAGAGAATGAAGTCAAAGAGTCAAAAGAATAGGTGTCAAGATGAGAGAAGGAATTAAATATATAGTATAATGAATTATTAAAAATATAATGCATGGTATACTTGGATAAATGTCCCTCAAGGGAATGAGACTCCTCAAATATGGTGTAGGAATCCCTCAGCTAGCTCCTTGAAACTACCCTCATCATTGGTTTCTCTTCAGAGCTACTTAAAGAACTACGGATAGATAACATGATTAAATTATGAAGGGTTATAAACATGCCTAAAAATTCATTATATGTATCCATAATCCTTAATACTCTTTTGGTCATGTTTCATAACGACCTGTAGTCATAATTACCCTTTTTAGACCTGTCTTCACACTTGGCACTAATATGATCATTATTTTCTCACAAAAATCCATATAAGGGAGGGTATGACACTTTTCAAGGGTTCTCAAGTCTATATATCCATCATTCACACCTTAAAAAGCCTCCCAATTGGAGTTATTGCCTTCTCACTAGGTGATCACTCTTTGTTCACTATGCTAGTTTAGATTGGCTGAGATGAAGGTGTTATCAAAGATACTTATGAAATTTAATGAGACAATAAATGGATATGAAGTGTTATATTAGGTCCCATTCTACCTTCCTAAGTTATATTCATGCTATGAAACCCTTATGTACATATACAACACATAAAATTATCAAGAAAACCAATTTTACACCATGTTCATACAAGTAGGGCAGGACATATTTTGCTGGGAAGGAGCCTTGGAGAGCCCTATAAAATTTAAAATCATCTCCAAAGTCATTATATCCCTTATAAATTTCTTTTTATCAACTTCTCCATCAGGTCAAGAATAAGGGTTTTAGAGGGTTTTGATTGGTTTTCACCCTTAAGGATTGTTCATAAAAGTTTGACATTGGAACCCTGAACAAATTAAATTACATTCTTGTTTGGGACCCTATTTAACTTATTTTATATCCTTAAGTTCCCATTTTAAGCCTTCGTATAGGTATGAGCTTCCATAATTATCCTATCGAGTCTTTTCCTTCATTATGTGCAGGCTATCTTGTAATTAACCCAAAAAATGGATTTTTTTATAGCCTCCTCTATAAATCAAAATCTCAAATACATCTTATATCTCCCCATGTCTATTTTCCAATTAATCATAATGTTCATATTATGTCAGAAAAAGAATTGGACCCCTTTTAGGAAATAGGCCTAGTCAAGACCTAATAGGTCTATCTACACCTATGTGGGTTTGGGAAACTCTATTTAGTTTATATAACCTATGGGGACTCATTAATATTTTTCCATGTCCAATTCATATATCTACAACTTTAGATAAGGTTTCCACTACTCTCAACCCATCTTCTTGCCATTTGCTCACTAACCCTATAGTATTTTATCTTCTTGAGAGTGCCCTCTATCTGAGATAGAATAGAGGTAACTTCCCCTATTACCCCAGATGAAATAAATGTATGAGAGGATTATTTAAATTTCATGGAAATTTTTTACTCACTTATAGGTTTTTTTTAACTCTTAACACCTCTAAACACCTTAAAACCTAAGACAGACTCATGAAGCATTGACAATGTGCAAGTTTAGTGTGTTGACGACAAGTGTGATATAACCCATCCATGATCTATTTTCCATGTTATGATAGTCTCATGAAATTTACCTATTGATATGGAGTCCTTTTAATACATGTTCATCATCCAAACCTAACCAAAACATTTCATTATATACATTCTTGACTAGACTAGACAAGGTTGACAGACTATGTAAGGTGTTCTTGTTTAGAAAAACATGCCTATAGGTGACACCTAAATGGTTAGAGATTTTATATTGAAATAATACTTTCCCAAATTCATTAGGCCTTATTCCAATTCATTTTAGTTCACTTCATGCTCAATGACCATGAGATAAAAATAGGTTGTCTTATACTAATGCACTATCACATTACAATCAGACTGTAGGTGGATTTTATTGGATCAAAAAGACACCTATAAGATGTCATGTATAGTCCATTTCATTTTTAGGAATTATATAAATTCTATTTTCCCATTTAATGAGTGAAATTTACTCATATCATGCTTAAGACTAGACCAATGTACTCACCATCAGTTATAACATGTCACCCTTTTTTGAAACCTATAGGTGTACTTTTTTAGGCCAAAAGGGGGTTTTTAGGTTGTCATGGAAGTTATAAACCATGTACTCAAAATATTATCAATCTTGTATTTTATAAACCAGTCCATATCATCTCAATAAATTTATTTTCCATGGGTATACACTCTTGTCATACCAACTTAGACTATGAGAACATTTGAAGTTCTAAATACTACAAAGAACATTGAAACCATTGTAGTGAAGAATTGTCTACAATGGAGGCCTCTTAACATTATTATCCTTTGGTCAAAAACCCACTCTCCTTTACAAGGTTTTACCCCTTTATTAAGGCTACTATATGGATGCATTCAACATCATCTAGACTCTATACCACATAATCATATAGTAGCATAAAAAATAGTTAGGTCTCTTGATGTAGAGGGTAAACAAAACACCTCTCATTTATGTATAAAAAAATAAACTCTTTCATTAATAACATTCAACTATGTCAATATATTTTATGCTTTTATCACCTTACTTGACCTACTTATCCCTTAGTTTGCAAAAGACTCTTTGCCTATATCTTCAAGCACCTCGATCTCTCTACTCAAATTCACCATGATTTTTCTTATCTTGAATTATTTTGTTTTTTTCCTTCAATAGAATTATAGTATATATTTTTATTTTTATCCCTACCAACATAATATAACTTTAACCTTATCTGCTTCCAATATTTTATATTGCTCTCTATCTAGAACCCTTTAGGTCTTGCATACTCCATTTACAAATAGTCTATTCAAAACCATAGACAATTCAATATATAGATATTATGGAATGAAAACAACTTAGATGCACCATTATTCTTTATTAAATAAACTTTATGATGATTTATTCAATATAATAACTCTAAAATGCATTTCGTGTAGAACTAGAGAGAGTTTGAAAGACATTAACTTATTAATTTCTCATAGTAATTATCTTGAATGAAATTATAATGCATGATCTGGACTTCATGCATGTCTTTTCATGTATTATTTCATGGCCTTATGATCATGTTTTTTCACTTGGTTTTCTTAGTGTTACCATCGGTGTTCATCATTTGCATGAAATTATAACACAGTTATAGGACTATGTATTCAAAAGAACTATTTTTATTGATTTTTAAATGAGTGCAAATATTTCCACATTCTCATCGATTGAGACACATTAATATAATCATCTTAATGATCCTTTAAGGCATTGAATCTCACTTATATAGTGTCTATAGATAAATATACTCACACATTTAACTAATTATGCACACAAAATTAGACTATAAAGATATGAGAATGACTATTTTGAAATATCTTGCTTCACAAGGGGCCATAACCTAAATTGAGAATTCAGACACTAGAAAAAATTATGACTTGTTAAGGATGTCACCTTTGTTCAATGATTCCAATAATGTCTGGCTTGATTGAGTAAATAAACACATAAATATTCAAACATAGGGCATTATTATGAAAATTTAATATATTCAAATGTATTGCATTTTGAATCAACTTACAATTCTCCTTCACTCAAAATGTACGTGCTAGACTATTTTCAATAAAATACCAACATCATAAAGTATTACCAGTTTTTTTAATATAATATTTTCACAAAATTAGTGAATACCAAACTATTTCTTTCTCATTCTTTGCACACGCCTTTCTTGTATCAATTAAACTTACCAATTTATTTTCTTCAAAAATGCATGCTCAAAACATTCTCTAATAGAATGGAAAAAACTACATAAGCCAAGGACTATATTAATAGTTATAAAGAATCACATCCACATTCCTCAGCATAAAGAATCATAAACCATAAGTACTCAATATTGTCAAACCTAATCATATTCCAATAGGGTCCAAAAATGGCTAGTCTATAAAATATTCCAAATAATTTAAAATGACAACAAAATAATTATAAAAACTTGCTAAATTCATTATCCAAACATGATGCACTCAAATTCTCTTTGAATCTTTCCAATCCACTTCTCTATGTAAATGCAAATCATAATTACTTTACTATAGGACACACAGAGAACATTCTTATTTAGAGTTCTTCATTCATACATATGAAATCCACTTTATATACTTAACAAATAAAATGGGAATATCTTACCAATATTGTCATAATGATCACCAAAACACACTTTTATTATAAAAAACCTATCATGCTCTATTTTCAACATCCAAATAATTTCTCATACAACAAATGCAAGGTTGGTAACTCTTTTTTTATACAAAACACAAAATTCCTTATACATTTCTTGGGGTTTTTATTTTCATTCTCTCTTAAAAATCCAAACCCGTAAACTTGTATATCTTCTTAAGGAATTCAAGAATCACATTATCATAGAAGATAGAAGAACAAGGAATTCAAGAATCACATTCCTTATCAAAGTATCACATCCACATTGCTCAACATAAAGAATCATAAACCACATGTACTCAATCTTGTCAAACCCAAACATATTCCAATAGGGTCTAAAAATGGTTAGTCTATGAAATATTCCAAGTAATATAAAATCACAAAAAAATATTTCTAAAAAAAATTTGAATTCATTATCCAAACCCAATGCACTCAAATTCTCTTTCAATCTTGCCAATCCACTACTCTATGTAAATACAAAGAACAATTACTTTGCCATAGGACATATAGAGAACATTCTTGTCTAGAGTTATTAATTAATATATATGAAATCCACTTTATATAATTAAAAGAATACAATGGGAATAGCTTATAAATAATATCATGATGATCACCAAAACACACTTTTATTATAATACTCCTCTCATGCTCTATTTGCAACATCCAAATCATTGCTCATACAACATATGTAGGTTCTGCAACTCTTTTTTATATAGAACACATAATTCCTTATACATTTATTGGGTTTTTTATTTTATTTCTCCCTTAAAACTCCAACCCCATAAACTTTTTTATCTTCTATGACTCTCGAATGACCTTTATCACCAACAACAAACTATTTTTTGAGAATCAAAATTCCATAACTAATTCTTGTAACTTCCTCTTTGGTTCATTGAGGAAAGTTCCTAAACTACCTAAACCAACACTAATTATTATTAAAACCTATAATGACACAATTTCATCACATTTTGACCTTTTATCACATTAATATTTTTTAAAAACATGTCAAAACATGTCCTAAAGACCACTAAGACCATAACAACTCCAAAAAATAAAACTAGGCTAGTATTAACATAAGAGGTAGTGATGCTCCTGCATCATACAATCAAGGAGTATAAAAATTTCCCATAAAAGTGATAATTGATTTTTATTTTTGAAGTTATTTATAGCATCCTTATCTCAGTGTACTTCTACCTATGTCTCAAGGCCAATTTGAGATACCTAGGCCTTTGTAATGCTTGCTCATGATGGCTCCTCCTTTTTTATTCTTTCTCTCATTACTCCTCTTATTTTTCCTTTTGATTTGATTCTTCCATCTGTTCATTAATAATTTATTCTATTTCTCCTTCCTCCAATGACCTACACATGGAACAAATGTCAATCAAAATCACCTTATACTCACTCTCATGAAGTTCTCCATGTTCCTTGCTTTCCAACTCTTCTTCCTCTTAGCTCAAGATTCTCTCTAATGCACTCTTATTTTCCATATTTCCTCTTCTTCTATTGTATACTCATCCTTATCACCTTTTCCTTCCATTGGTGCTAGACAAAGAACCTCAACCTATTGCAAGTCAATGCTTTCAAGTACTTCCACTTGTGATTTTTATTCCTTCTCTATTGCTTCCATCTCATGTGTGTCAACTACATCTCTATATGATTTTTTACCTTCTTGTCCTTGAGATAAGGCATCTATTAGACTCAATGTACTTACATACAACTCATCTTCCTTAATGTTCAAATCAGAATATTCATCAAAATTAACATTAAATTGAGTACCTTGTACCTTTTCGTTCTCTTCCATTCTTTTTTGGATGAAATATTCCTCATTCTTGCCTATCATGATGCATAGTACTACTGGAACTCCTATATCTTCTTCATCATCCTCTAATGGTCACCTTTTTCTCAATCACACCATATTTTATCCCTATACACTACTTCCCAATCAATTTCCTCATCATTATCATGTTTTTCATGCTTTAACTATTCATGTAACTCTTCACCTATATGCAAACACTCAAAGATATTATTAGTCAAACTTTCATGAGGCTTGTTTTCCCTCTTGCATCTTTCTCTAGGATGCCATGCTATCTATTTCATCTTTTGTCTCCTCTTCTTCTCAATCAACTAATTGAGAGGCCATCTAACTTTATTATTTATGCACACTTGGAATCTTGGTCTCAACTCTTATAAGATCTTGTCTAGCCTTGCCATTGCCTCTTTCATTTCTTCTATCTATTTCTGTCTGTCTCTCTAGCCATCCTTGATTTTCTTTCATCTTCTTATTTTCCATATTATTCTTTAGGCATTCTTCATACATCAATATCTTCATCATTCTCATTATCTCTTCTCTTCTTGACAAGTATTCCATCTTGTCCTCTTGACCATTCATTTGGTCTCTCACTTAACTCTCTCTATATTGGAGTCTCTTTCTTATCCTCACTTGGGACTCTTATCTTTTCTTTTCCTACCTATAAGACTCTCTTAAATCTCACATATGAGCTTATTTATTGAGATCTCAACAGATCTCTTTTTTTCTTTAATAATTCTTGGATAAGGACTATGCCACTCCATTTTCTTTTCTTACAATTATATTTTTGCCTCTCCTTCTCATTCACCTATAGCCTCTTTACCTCATTCCTATAATCTTTGTTAGGTTCTCATAACCACCTTCAAATAATCTTTCAATATCTTTTCAAACCAATGTTCAACATGCATTCAACAAAATCTTCTTATATATGAAATTAATAATATGAAAACTACAAATTATACCTAGACACAAAATCTTACCACTCTAATACCAAATGATGAAAAGGGAAAAAAAATAGTCATTCATGTATAAAAACAAGAAACTCTTTCATTAATATCATTCACATATGTCAATGTATTTTATGCTATGCTCACCTTACATGGCATGCTTATCCCTTAGTTTTCAAAATACTCTTTGCCTATATCTTCAATCACCTCAATCTCTCTACTCAAATTCACCATGATTTCTCTTGTCTTGACTCATTTTAGTTTTGTCCTTCAATATCCTTCTAGTCTCTATTCGTACTATTCTTCCTATCAACACCATCTAACTTTAACCTTAACTAATTTCAATATTTTACCTTTCTCTTTGTTTAGAACCCTTTAGGTCTTGCATACTCCATTTGCATACAAGCCATTTAAAACTATATCCATTTCAAGTTATAGATATTATAGAATGCAAACAGCTCAGATGAAACATTAGTCTTTGTTTAATCAAATTTATGATGATTCATTTACTATAATAACTCTATAATAGATTGCATGTAGAATTGGAGAGATTTCAAAAGACATTAACTTTTTAACTTCTCATAGTAATCATCTTCCATGAAATTATAATTACTTATTCCATACTTCATGCATGTATTTTTATAAATTACTTCATGGCCCTATGATCACATTTTTCACTTGTTTTTCTTAATGTTACCATCGGCGTTCATCATTTGCATGAAATTATAACATAGTTACAGGTCTATGTATTCATAAGAACTAGTTTTATCCATTTCAAATTGAGTAAAAATATTTCCACATTTTAATCGATCAAGACACATTAATATAATCATATTACTACTCCTTCAAGGCATTGAATCTCACATAGATAGTGTCTATAGATAAATACACTCACACATTTAACTAGTTATGCACACAACATTAGATTGTAAAGACCTAAAAATGACTATTTGGAAATCTCTTGCTCCTTAAGGGGCCATAACCTAATTTGAGATTTTACACACCTAAACAAATTATTAATTTTTAAAGATGTCACCTTTGTTCAATTATTCCAATAGTATCTTTCTCAATTGAGTAAATAAACATGGAAATATTTAGACACAGGGCACTATTATGAAATTTTAAGATATTCAAACGTATTCAATTTTGACTCAACTTACAAGTTATTTTTCACTCAAAATGCATGTGTCAGAATATTTTCAATAGAATATCAACATCATAAAGTATTACTAGTTTTTTTAAAGAATTTTTTTCACAAAATTAGTGAATACCAGATTTCTTCTCTCTCAGTCTTTACACACACCTTTCCTGTATCAATTCAACTTACCAATTATCTTTTTTCTTAAAATGCATGCTTATAAATTCCTCTAATAGAATGGAAAAACCACACAAGGTAGGGACTATATTAACAATTATAAAGTGTCACATCCACATTGCACAGCATAAAGAATCATAAACTGTAAGTACTCAATCTTGTCAAACCTGAATGTATTCCAATAAGGTCTAAAAATGACAAGTCAATAAAATATTCCAAATAATATTAAATCAAAACAAAATACTTCCATAAACTTTATAAATTCATTATCCAATCTTGATTCACTCAAATGCTCGTTGAATCTTGTCAATCCACTTCTCTATGTAAATGCAAACCACAATTACTTTACCATAGGACACATAGAGAACATTCCTCTCTAGAGTTATTCATTTATATATATGAAATCCACTTTATACACTTAACAAATAAAATGGTAATAGCTTACCAATATTTTCATAATGATCACCAAAACACACTTTTATTGTAATACTCCTCTCATGCTTTGTTTGAAACATTCAAATCATTGCTCATATAACTAATGTAGGATCTGCAACTATTTTTTTATATGGAACACATAATTACTTATACATTTCTTGGGATTCTTATTTTCATTCTCCCTTAAAAATCCAACCTTATAAAATTTTATATCTTCTATGACCCTCGAATGACCTTTCTCACCAACAACAAACTATTTTTCAAGACTCAAAATTCCATAACTAATTCTTGTAATTTCCTCTTTGGTTCATTGAGGAAAGTTCCTAAACTACCTAAACCAACACTAATTATTCTTGAAACCTATAATGACATAATTTCATCACACTTTAACCTTTTACAACATTAGGATATTTGAAAAACACATCAAAATGTTTCTTAAAGACCCCTAGGACCATAACAATTCCAAAACATAAAACAAGGCTAGTATTAACATAAGAGGTAGTGATGTTCCTACATCATACTACCAAGGAACCAAAAACTTTCCCCAAAAAGTGATAATTGATGTATATTTTTTAATTTATTTACAATATCCTTCTCCAAGTCCACATCCACTTGGGTATCAAGGCTAATTTGAGATACCTAGGCCTTTGTAATGCTTGCTCATGAAGACTCCTCCTTTCTTCTTCTTTCTCTCATTCTTCCTCTTGATTTTCCTTTGGCTTTGCTTCTTCCATCCATTCATGGATTTTTTTTCTATTTCTCCTTCATCTAGTAACCTGCACATGGAACAAACATGTTAATCAAAATCACCTCTTACTTTCTCTCTTGGAGTTCTCCTTGTTCTTTACTTTCCAACTCTTCTTCCTCTTAGCTAAAGATTCTCTCCAATGCACTATAATCTATCATAATGTTTACTTGGTCTCCTATGAGACTCAAATCACCTATCCCTTCCATGATATGCTAACATATTTCCTCTTATTCTATTGTATACTCATCCTCATCACCTTTGTTTTCCATTGGTGCCAGACAAATCACCTCAACCTATTACAACTCAAATATTTCAAGTAATTCCACTTGTACTTTCTCTTCCTTCTATAATACTACCATCTCATGTGTGTTAACCACTTCTCTATATGTTTTTTTTCCCTCTTTTCCTTTAAGTAACACATCTATTAGCTTCAATGTACATGCATATAACTCATCTTCCTCAATGTTAAAATCAGAATATTCATCAAAATTAACATTAAATTCAATATCGTGTACCTTTTAGTTCTCCTCCATTCTTTATTGGCTGCAATATTCCTCATTCTTTCCTATAATTAAAAATGGTATTATTTCAACTCTTATTTCTTCTTCATCATCCTCCAATGGATCATCTTATTTAGGGTCACACCATATTATGTCCCTATACACTGCATCCCAATTAATTTCCTCAACATTATCATGATGCTCATGATTCATTTCTTCATAAAAATCTTCACCTATATGAAAACACTCAAAGAAACCATTAGTCAACTTTTATGAGGCTTGTTTACCTCCTTGCATCTTTTTCTAGGATGAATTGCTAAGTATTTCATACTTTGTCTCCTCTTATTCTCAATCAACTACTTGAGAAGCCATCTAACTTTTTTATTTATGCACACTTTGAATCTTGGTCTCAACTCTTTCAAGATATTTTCTAGCCTTGCCATTACCTCTTTCACTTATTCTATTTCTTTCTCTCTCTCTAACCATCTTTGCTTTGCTTCCATATTCTTATTTTCCATTTTCTTCTTGTGGAATTCTTCATACATCAAACCCTTCATTATTATCATTATCTATTCTCTTCTTTACAAGTCTTACATCTTGTCCTCTTGACCATTCATTTGGTCTCTCACTTGTATCTCTCTCTTGGAATCTAGTTTTTTTTCCTCACTTGAAACTCCTATCTTTTCTTGTCCTACTTATAGGACTCTCTTCAAGCTCACATGAGAGATTATTTCTTGAGCTCTCTACATCTCTTTTCTTTTTTTATTTAAGCCTTATTAACCAAGGGCTATGCCACTCCTTTTTATTTTCTTACAAATATATTTTTCCCTCTCCTTCACATTCACTTGCATCCTCTTAACCTAATTCTTGCAATCTCTGTTAGGTTCTCATAACCGCCTTCAAATAATATTTCAATATATTTTCAAACAAATACTCAACATGCATTAAACAAAATCTTTTTTCATATGAAATCAATAACATGAAAACTAAAAATCATACGTATCCACAAAATCTTCCTCCTCTAATACCAAATGATGTAGAGGGAAAAAAATACACCTATCATTCATGTATAAAAACAAGAAACTCTCTAATCATCTTACTTGACCTGCTTGTCCCTTGATTTGGAAAATACTCTTTGCCTATATCTTCAAGAACCTCAATCTCTCTACTCAAATTCAGCATGCTTTATCTTGTCTTGACTTGTTTTGGTTTTATCTTTAAATAACCTTCTATTCTCTATTCATATTATTCTTCCTATCAACACTATTTAACTTTAACCTTATCTAATTATATTATTTTAACTTCATCTCTATCTAGAACCCTTTTTGTCTTGCATACTCCATTTCCATGAAGTCCATTCAAAACTATATCCACTTCAACCTATAGAGATTATATATTGCAAAAAACTTGGATGCACCCTTATTATTTGTTTAATAAACTTTATTATGATTCATTTACTACAATAAATCTAGAATGGATTGCATGTAGAACTAGAGAGAGTTTGAAAGACATTAACTGATTAACTTCTCATAGTAGTCATCTTGCATGAAATTATAATGAGTTATTCCAGACTTCATGTATTTATTTTCATGATTTACTTAGTGGCTTTGTGATCACATTTTTTACTTGTTTTTCTTAGTGTTACCTTCAATGTTCATCATTTTCAAGAAAGTGTAACACATTTACAAGACTATGTATTCACAAGAACCAGTTTTATTGATTTTGAACTATGTACAAATCTTTCCACATTCTTATCAATTGAGACACATGAATATTAGAATCTTAATTATCCTTTAAGGCATTGAATCTCAATTAGATAGTGTCTATAGATAAATACACTCACACATTTAACTTACTATGCACACAAAATTAAAATGTAAATACTTGAGAATGACTATTTTGAAATCTCTTACTCCATAATGGGTTGTAACCTAAATTGAGAGTTTGCACATTTGAACAAATTATTACTTGTTAAATATGTCACCTCTATTCAATGATTCCAAAAATGTCTTTCTCAACTATGTAAATAAACATGGAAATATTTAGACATAGGGCACTATTATGAAAATTTAATATATTCAAACATATTGCATTTTCACTCAACTTAAAAATTACCCTTCACTATAAATACACACGTTAAACCATTTTCAATATCATATCAACATCATAAAGTATTCCCATTTTTTTAATGGAATATTTTCACAAAATTAGTGAATACCAGACTTATAATCTATCAATATTTGCACACACCTTTCCTATATCAATTAAAATTACTAATTACATTTTCTTCAAAAATGCATGCTCAAAACTTCCTCTAACTAAATGTAAAAACCACATAAGGCAAGGATTGTATTAACAGTTAGAAAGCATCACATCCACATTTCTTAACATAAAGAATCATAAATTGACAGTACTCAATCTTGTCAAACCCAAACATATTCCAACAAGTTCTGAAAATGGCCAATCTATAAAATATTCCAAATAATATAAAATCACAATAGAATACTTCCAAAAACTTGATAAATTCATTATCCAAACCCAATACACTCAAATTCTCTTTTAATCTTTCCAATCCACTTCTCTATGTAAATACAAAGCACAATTACTTTGCCATAAGACACACAAAAAAACATTCATGTCTGAAATTATTCATTCATATATATGAAATCCAATTTATATAATTAACACATACAATGGGTATAGCCTATAAATACTATCATAATGATCACCACAACACACTTTCATTATAATACTCCTCTCATGCTCTATTTGTAACATCTAAATCATTGCTCATAAAAAAATGCAGGGTCTGCAACTCTTTATTTTATACAAAACATAGAATTACTTATACATTTCTTGGGGTTTTTATTTTCCTTCTCTCTTAAAACTCAAACCCAAAAAACTTTTCTATCTTCTATGACTCTCAAATGACCTTTCTCACAAAAAAGAAACTATTTTTCAAGACTCATTCCATAACTAATTCTTGTAACTTCATCTTTGGTTCATTAAGGAAAGTTCCTAAACTACTTAAACCAACACTAAGTATTCTTGAAACCTATAATGACACAATTTCATCACATTTTGACCTTTTACAACATTAAGATTTTTGAAAAACACATCAAAATGTGTCCTAAAGAACCCTAGGACCATAAGAACTCCAAAACATAAAACTAGGCTAGTATTAGCATAGGAGGTAATGATGCTCCTGCATCATACTATTGAGGATCAAAAAAATTTCCCATGAAAGTGATAATTGATTTTTATTTTTGAAGTTATTTCCAGCATCCTTCTCCAAATAAACATCCACCTAGATCCCAAGGCTGATTTGAAATACATATGCCTTTTTAATGCTTGTTAATGATGGCTTCTCCTTTCTTCTCCTTTCTCTCATTCCTCCCCTTGATTTTCCTTTGGAATTGCTTCTTCCATCTATTCATAGACAATTTTTACTCTTTCTCCTTCCTCCAATGATTGCACATGGAATAAACATGTTAATCAAAATCACCTCTTATTTTATCTCTTGGAGTTTTCCTTGTTTTTTTCTTACCAAATCTTCTTCCTTTTGGCTCAAGATTATCTCCAATGCACTCTCAACTACCATAATGTTTGCTTTGTCTCCTATGAGACTCAAATCACATGTCCATTCCATGATATGTTGCCATATTTCCTATTCTTATATTGTATACTCATATTTATCACCTTTGATTTTCATTAATGCCAGAGAAAACACCTCAACCTATTGTAACTCAATGTTTTCAAGTACACTTGTGCTTTCTCTTCCTTATCTACTACTTCCATCTCATGTGTTTCAACCACTTCTATATATGATATTTACCTTACTATCCTTAAAATAACACATCCATTATCCTCAATGTACTTACATATAACTCATCTTCCTCAATGTTCAAATTAGAATATTCAACAAAATTAACATTAAATTGAATACCTTGTACCTTTTAGTTCTCCTCCATTATTTCTTGGTTGAAATATTCCTCATTATTTCTTATAATGAGGCATGGTACTACTACAAATCCTATTTCTTCTTCATCATCCTCCAATGGATCACCTTCTTAAGGATCACACTAGATTGTGTCCCTATACACTACTTCCTAATCAATTTCCTTATCATTAACATGTTGCTTATGCTTCAATTCTTCATGTAACTCTTCACCTATATTAAAACACAAAAAAAATCATTAGTCAAACTTTTATGAGGCTTGTTTGCCTCCTTGCATCTTTCTCTAGGATGCCTTGCTAACTATTTCATCTTTTGTCTCTTCTTTTGAATCAAATTCTTGAGAGGCCATTTAAATTTATTCTTTATGCACACTTGGATTCTTGGTCTCAACTCTTCCAAGATTTTTTCTAGCCTTACCATTGCCTCTTTTATTTCTTATATCTATTTCTCTCTCTCTAACCATCTTTGCTTTACTTCCATCTTCTTCTTTTCCATCTTCTTCTTATGGAATTATTCATACATCAAGCCCTTAATCATTATCATTATCTCTTCTCTTATTTACAAGTCTTCCATCTTATCCTCTTGACCATTCATTTGGTCTCTCACTTGACTCTCTCTCTCTTGGATTCTCTTTCTTTTCCTTACCTGAGACTCTTATTTTTTATTATCCTACCTATAGGACTCTCTTCAAGCTTACCTATCTGAATAGCTCTTCTCTTTTTTTATTTAAGCCTTCTTGGATAAGGGCTATGCCACTCTTTTTTATTTTCTTACAATTATATTTATGCCTCTCCTTCACATTCACCTATAGCCTCTTTACCTCATTCTTAAAATATATATTAGGTTCTCATAACCACCTTCAAACAATATTTCACTATATTTTCAAACCAATATTAAATATGCATTCAATAAAATCTTCTTGCATATGAAATCAATAATATGAAAAATATAAATCATACGTGGCCACAAAATCTTCTCACTCTCATCTCAAATGATGTAGATGGAAAATAAAACACCCATCATTCATGTATAAAAACTAAAAACTCTTTCATTAATTTCATTCACCTATACCAGTTTAATTTATGTTCTTCTCACCTCACTTGACCTTCTTTTCCTTTATTTTTCAAAATACTCTTTGTCTATATCTTTAATCGCCTCAATCTCTCTACTCAAATTCACCATGCTTTCTCTTGTCTTGACTTGTTTTGGTTTTGTCCTTCAACAGCCTTTTAGTCTTTGTTCATAATATTATTCCTATCAAAACCATCTAACTTTAACCTTATCTAATTCCAATATTCTACCTTGATCTCTATCTAAAACCCTTTAGGTCTTGCATACTCCATTTACACATAGTCGATTCAAAACTGTATCCACTTCAAGCTATAAAAACTATATAATGTAAACAACTTAGATGCACCATTATTTTTTGTTTAATCAACTTTATGATGATTCATTTACTATAATAACTCTAAAATGGATTGCATGTAGATTTGGAGAGAGTTTAGAAGACATTAACTTATTAACTTCTCATAGTAATCATCTTACATGAAATTATATGACCTATTAGAGACTTCATGCATGTCTTTTCATGATTTAATTTGTTTCCCTATGATCACATTTTTCAATTTTTTTTCTTAGTGTTACCATCGGCATTCATCATTTGCATGAAATTATAATGCATTTATAGGTTTATGTATTCATAAGAACTAGTTTTATTGATTTTGAACTTAGTAAACATCTTTTCACATTCTCATTGGTTGAGACACATTAATATAATCATCTTACTAATCCTTCAAGGCATTGAATCTCATTTAGATTATTTATATAGATAAATACACTCACACAGTTAGCTAATTATACACATAGAATTAGACTGTAAAGACCTGAGAATGACTATTTTGAAATCTCTTGCTCTATGAGGGGCCATAACCTAAAATTAGATTTCACAAACCTAAAAAAATTATTAATTTTTAAATATGTCACCTTCGTTAAATGATTCCAATAATCTCTTTCTTGACTAAGTAAATAAACACTAAAACATTTAGACACAGGGCACTATTATGAAAATTTAATATATTCAAATGTATTGCATTTTGATTCAACTTAAATATTCTCCTTCACTCAAAATACATGCACCAGAATATTTTCAATAGAATATAAACATCATAAAGTATTAAAATTTTTGTTAACGTAATCTTTTCACAAAATTAGTGAATACCAGACTACTTCTCTCTTAGTCTTTAAACACACCTTTCTTGTATCAATTCAATTTACCAATTATCCTTTATTCAAAAGTGCATGCTTATAAATTCCTCTAATGGAATGGTAAAACCACAAAATTTAAGGACTATATTAATAGTTAGAAAGCATCACATCCACATTGCTCAACATAAAGAATCATAAACTACATGTACTCAATCTTGTCAAATGCAAACATATTCCAAGATGGTCTAAAAATGGTTAGTCTATAAAATATTCCAAATAATATAAAATCATAATAAAATACTTCCAAAAACTTTCTAAATTAATTATCCAAACCCAATACACTCAAATTCTCTTTCAATCTTATCAATCCACTACTCTATGTAAATACAAAGAACAATTACTTTTCCATAGGACACATAGATAACATTATTGTCTAGAGTTCTTCATTAATATATATGAAATCCACTTTATATACTTTAAAAAATACAATGGGAATAGCTTATAATTACTATCATGATGATCACCAAAACAAAATTTTATTATAATATTCCTCTCATGCTCTATTTTCAACATCAAAATCATTGCTCATACAAAAAATGTAGGTTCTGCAACTCTTTTTTTTATATAAAACACATAATTCCTTATACATTTTTGGGGGTTTTTATTTTATTTCTTCCTTAAAAACCCAACCCCATAAACTTTTCTATCTTCTATGACTCTCAAATGACCTTTCTCAATAGTAACAAACTATTTTTCAAGACTCAAAATTCTATAACTAATTCTTGTAACTTTCTCTTTAGTTCATTGAGGAAAGTTCCTAAACTACCTAAACCAACACTAATTATTATTTAAACTTATAATGACACAAGGTCATCACATTTTGACCTTTTAAAACATTAATATTTTTTAAAAACACGTCAAAATGTTTACTAAACACCCCTAGGACCATAACAACTCCAAAACATAAAAGTAGGCTAGTATTAACATACAAGGTAGTGATGCTCCTGCATCAACTTTGTTTTAGATTTTTTAACGAAACTTATCCCTAAAACTCATTCTCCATAATTGTATATGACCCTCAAGTTTTCCTACTACTCAGAACTTGCACTTTTATCGGTTATGGCATATTCAACCTTATAGGACCTTAATGAAAGTCTCAAACATGTTTAAACATCTATGTGTAACACTTTTAAGTCTTCGTGAGAGCCACCTATAGGTGTTCATGCAAGTCATAGGGAAATGAGAATGAGATATGGATAATGTGCATGGAATATGGGTGTATATTTAGTTATTATACTTTCTCATAGTATTCAAATAACTATTTTTGACCTTGAAGGACTTCAAACATTTCACATGCCTTATTCTAACATATTTAGCCCGATGTATGGTACATGTAGGTACTATAAATAGTGTAGGACCATGTGTGTAGTTTGCATTGACTATCATTGTACCTCATGTGTATTTTTAGATCTTATATTTAATATTCATATAAAAGAGTGTATTAAACTCTTGAGACTCTTCATTTACACTCGATGACTGATTAGAGCCTTCATATACTTGAATCAACTAAATATATGAAGAAAAATTGATTATGCGCCATGTTCTTGACTACAACTTTAAGTGAAATATTTTGAAATTTATCCTAAAATGAGTTAAATTACATGATATTGGAGATATTAGATACAACCTATCATCCTAATTTGAAACCATTAAAAGGACAAGAACCTCTAAAATTGATGTAACATGCTTGCAAATAATAATGGTGGTATTAACCTATAATTTGAAATTTTTAGCTCATTAAGTCAGCTCAAAATATACAAAAAAATATGGGAGTCATAAAATAAGGATGTATACCTCTTATATAATAATTTTCATCAATTTATTTGTTCATAATAGCTCAAATAGAAGTAAAACTTGTAGGGTGTGGGGATTAGTAACTAAAATGAGATAGTCAACTTCTTAAGATGGTTCATAAATTATAACCAAACATTATTAAAAATCCTACCATTAATATGAATCATACCAAGTTTAATAACACCACATAAGATCATTTAACCTAAAACTTCTCTTACTAATCATACCATTATAAGACCTATTGACCAGTTTTTCACGTCTGTAGAGCGATGGAGGTGCAGAATAGTTTTCATCCATTTTTTATCATTTCAAATATTACTAAGAATTTAAATGAGTTTATGTAAGTTTAATTTCCATTAAAAAATCTTACCACATGTGCCACTCTCCTCTATAGTCCGTACAACTACCAAAACTTCCTCTTTTTCACTTGTTTTCTTGATTTTAGTTAGGACCCTAAAAGTTTCAAATAGGAATAACATTATAGTCAAATAATATGGCATAATATACATTGAAGTAGAGTTAATAACACTTTTCTACAATATAAAATGGTACCACTTTTTATAAATGGACCAAATATGACCCTTAAGTGACATAGAATGACTTAAACTAGCTTCACTATGACCAAGGCTAATAACACATTAAATGACATAAAATTAACCATGAAACACTATATAACATGATAATATACCCATAAATCAAGTTTTATACTATAGCGGGTTTACTTATTTTAACTTATGGTCAAAATAGTCAATATTCTTGGTGATTTCCTATGGGTGGTATGCTTGATATGCCAAGACCAATAGCCTAATCCTATCCATTAGTCCATGGAGTCACTTGAATACAAGTTTGAAACTAATTTTACCTTTTAAACCACACCAAAACATAAAAAAAATTAATCAAAAAACAAGACACACCAAAGGAAACAAACATGTGTTCATAAGAACACTTATAGAACACAACACAACTGAAACAAAGACACACACACCTAGTCTAATATTTACAATACCTCACTCTTGACATGGAAGGAATCTTACCATAATTTAACTAGGTTAAATATGGTTCCTCTTGTATCTTTTTCACTCCATGATAGAAACTTGTCATGTGAGACATGCTTGTCATCAAACTTTTGACTATGTAAATGGTGAAATGACTTACCATCTTTATGTCTTCTCATACCTGCAAGTCAACTTATTTGGGATTTCATGAATGATCTATTTTTCCATAAAAATTCCTTGATTGGTTTTTAAACTAAATTTATCTTTATCATATCTGATCTACACTCCTAAAACTAAGTATTATGAATTATGACAACTACCTCAACTTTGTTCTCCCCTTAAACAAACTATACTTGATGTATATGATCATCAAGTTCCTCTTCTTTATGATCCAACACCTATACAAATGATTCTACCTTATATGGAGCTCTTGATTATTCCTTTAACACAAGGACTTTTGCCTTAACTCCATTAGGCCTCTCTATGACTGCAAGCTCTTTGGCAGTAGATTGATGTTCCTCTTCATTCATAACATGACACTCTTTTCCATGCTTGTTGAGAAACTCAATAACTTGCTCATTAGGCTTATCAATAAACATGACATTAGATATGGAATATTTTTGAGGAGAATTATTCTTACCCAACTAATCAAATTATTAACATATAGCATTGAACCTTTTCTATAAGTCATCTTCCTCTGCCCCATAAATGTCATCATCAAGGGCAATTTCATCAATTGCAGGTAGAAATACATCCTCCTTATCACTATGGTGATCTATTTGGTTATTAAATATATCATCATCATATACATTAATCAAGTATTTTCTCTTAGTATCTTATGATAAATAATGTTTAACACTTACCTTAGCTTACTCAAATGCTTCTTTATAGATGATATGGGTACCAAGGTCAGTTTTCTCAAAGTATGCATATGGATCCTGTTCATAAGCATCAACACCATACTCATATAGAAAAAATTCATCTATACCTTCAATCTTGGGAGAATAACCATCATTCACAATAGACTCCTCTTTCTCATTGATTACATAATTCAAATTTGAGCTTGCCTCTACATAAGGCTGAATATGGAATCTAGTAAGTGGTTAAGTTATTATGGACAGATTTGTGCCATATCTTGTCCTAAATGATAATAATGAATAATAATATAATAGGTATCCACCTATATTAGCTATAAAATTTCTTGAAAGTCACATTCCAAAATGAGTAGGCAAGTCCACAACAACATTTCTTAAAGGATGGGGAAACTATGATAGTCATGGAGAAAAACCTTCAAACCTGTGATCAATCCTATTATTTTATTAAGTATACCATATAACTAAATCAATCATTTTCTATGTGGTCCATAATTTATTCCCAACTTATTATCAATAACTTGGGGCATGAATGATGTAGAGGTTCCACTATCAACTATGCAGTTATGAACTAGTTTGTCACCCACAATGAGAACGAGGTAGAAGGGTGGAGGATTCTCAGATTTGGTAGATGGTTAAACAATGTTTTTAGGATAATTGGTAAGATATACATGACCATGAATATTTATTTATGGTGAAGGAATAGTAGGGATAGTAGATAGCTATTTTTTCAAGATCTCCTTTTGGTCAAGCACATGAAGGACATACCAAAGAGAAGTGGATGTTTTGGCACTTTTAAAAGAATAAACTATGTTTTGATTGTAAGTGCTCACTTTATCTTGATTACTTGGGAACAAAGGAGTTATTATAACTTGATGATTTGAATAACCTTGAGCAGACCTTATGACATTTTGATTTGGAAGAGGTACAATAGTTTTTGAGACTGTAATGCTTGCAACCATGCGTACTACCTCATAGGAGGATTATATAAACGTGTAGGCACATTATTCTCACCTCCTAAACCATTCCTATTGTATATTATATTATTTTAAGTATAATTTCCTTTATTAATCACAAATATATATTGAAATAGTAAATCCTCTCCTTGAGGTTGTCAACCTCCACTTGCTTGCATGAAGACCCCATCTTCTACTGATAGTAGGGGAGTGAATCCTCTTTGATAAATAATATATTTCTCTTCTCCTTCATAAAGATCCATAAATTGACCTTGTTTCCACTCTTCCCCTTACACTAAGTTTATATGCACCGGTACAATCTCTCTTATGTTGGAAGTAAAGTTAGAATTGTATGTATTGGCAAGCCTATTGAAATTAAACCACCCTTAACCTCTCCCTTTCCCATATTTTTGACCATATTACTAATGATAAGGATATAGGTTTTGAATAGAACCTTTTTTCACATTGGATTGACTATTTTGAACCTCTAAGTCTTGGAATATTGTCTCAAATAATTTAGAGCTTGACTGTCATTTAATGGCATCTTTTAGCTTCTTAGAATAGGATTTGACCTAACATTTACATTAGGAAATTGGGAAATTTTTAGAGTATAAGTAGGAACATTAGGTAGCAAAGACATAAACACTTTAGGAGGAAATTTTCTTGATTGAATGCATACATTATCAACTCTAATGGTAAGTTCATATGCTTTGAGAAGAGTGAAACCACTCATGGATTATAACACAATGGAAATATTAGTACCAATGGATCTTAAATATGTAGGGAAGGAAAAACTAGAAGGTGGTCTCATGGGGGAGGTACCCTATGCCAAGCCTTTTAGAACCTCTCATTGAAGTCATGAATTATTTCCTTGGGGTATATTTGGATCACATTGAGTTGATGTATGAGTGAAGTATGGTCACTTTCATTTTCATATCTTGATGTTATCAAAACTAAAAATTCATCCCATGTTATGCTACATACATTATGCAAAGTCCTTTACTAGTCAAGTGATTTCCATCGAAGGGACATGAAAAGGAGTATAATGGTAATATTTTCCTCAGTGACATTTTGGAAACTACATAAATTAGACATATCCCTAATTTTTTCACTATATGTGACATGAACTTTACCATTGAATGTAGGTACACCCTTTGTAGCATTAGGGGGAATGGCATCATATACATCAAGATGAATTGGATATTAATTATTAAAGTTAGGAAAGGTATGATGCCTAGCCATTTTTTATTGAAGATCTTCCTTACTCGCTTGATCCTATTGGATAGAAAATTCCTCTTGTTCTTTAAATGGTATATTAGGATAAGGGTTTTGAACTTCAAGAGGAAGTTCAGGTTGAAGAGGTGGATTGATAGGATTGAACACTCTACTAGAAGATGACCTAGTAAGCACCATGAAGTATGAGAGCCAATATATGACAAAATAATGGTCTAAAACCATATTTTACCTTTAATGGAGTCTCCAAATACTAAGTAGCACACCAATATGTAGTTGATGTCAAAATCTTCATTTACCTTGATAAGTTGTCTTTAGGACAATGGGTACTATTGGGTGTGCCAAAACTATTATCACTAAAGCTTACACCCTAGAGAAGGTTTTTCAAGTCTACTCTAATATTTTTGAAACATTTTAATATTTATAGGTATTTGGATTTACCTACAATATAATTATACCTCTAGGTTTAAGGGCTAGCTCCCTAAATGTACCTTGAAGTGCTTATCACCTATGTTAATTGATTGCTTATGAGAAAAGGGGCATAAATATGCATTAAATTAAAATATTATAAGTGGGTGATACACCATGAATATATACACTATGATATCATACTTATTTCACTAAGAAATAAGACCGAAAAACTAGATTCAAAGTCCTAAGATGTTATAACATAAGTATTTCAATATAGGGGTGATATGCATGAGACAATTGAAGGTTAAGTAGACTAGAGATGAGATTTTTGTATCTAATAAAACTTTTACACTTTAAGGGATAAAAACACACTAGATAGACACTTTATGACATGTTATAATGAGAACTCCTTGTACTAGACATGAAAGGATAAGGAAAAACAAGGACACAATCTTTAGGCTTCACCATTTATCACTTTTCACAATTAGAGAAGGTGTTATATGAACTCAAAACATATTTTATTTATTTTTAAAATGAAAATTACAACATAAAATCATCAATTATTTTCCATACATGGTGTGTAATTATGAGACAAGAGCCAAAATGACTAGTACTTATATAATTTGAGAGAGGAGATAATAGAATGAATTCCAAGTGTCACAACAATAGGTGTAAATATGAGATAAGGAGTTAAATATATAGGATAATTAATTATGAGATGGACCATATAAGTTATACTTGGACAAATGTCCCTAAAGGGCATGAAACTCTTTAAATCTAGTATAGGACTCCCTCAGCTAGTTTCTTGAAATGACCCTTATCATTAGCTTCTCTTGAGTGATACTCAATAGACTATGGATAGATAAAATGATTAAAATATGAATGGGGCTTATAAATATGCCCCAAAATTAATTTTATGTATCCTTAATCATTGATATTCTTCTAGTCATGTGTCATCACTGCCTGTAGTCATAATCACCCTTCTTAAGACATGTCTTCACACTTGGCACTAAGATGCTAATCAATTTCTTAAATATATATATATATATGCGAGGGTATGACACTTTTAAAGTGTAATAATATATATATATATATATATATATATATATATATATATCCATAAATAAGACCTTAAAATTCCTCCTAATTGGAGTTATCACCTTCTTATTAGGTGATCACTCTTTGTTCACTATGCCGTTTTGGACTAGTTGAGATGAAGGTGTTATCAAAGATACTTATGAGAGTTTTTGAATCAATAAATGTATATTAAGGGTTATTTTATGCCCCATTACACCTCCATAAGTGATATTCATGCTTTTAAACCATTATGTACCTGCATAACACATAAAACTATCAAGAAAACTAGTTTTATTCGTACAAGTAGGGTAGGAGACAATTTGATGGGAAGGATCCCTAGAGATTATTATGAAATTTAAAATCATATAACAAATTATTATATCCCTCATATATTAATTTCTATCAAATTATTCTCCATCAGGTCAAGAATAATGGTTTTGGAGGGTTTTGAGTGGTTTTCACCCTTAAGGATTGTTTATAAACTTTTAACATTGGAACCCCAAAAAATTAAATTATATCCTTGTTTATAGCCTTACTTAACTTATCTTATCTCCTTATAATCCCATAATAATCCTTTGTACAATTGGGAGCTTCCAAAGTTAGCCTATCGAGCCCTTTCTTTCATTCTATGCAAGTTATCATGATTCTAAGCCAAGAAATGGATTTTATATGGCCTCATCTACAAATAAAAAGATAAAAAACACCTTATATATCCCCATTTATAAATTAAAATTCATTATAATTTTCATCTTATGTCAAGAAATGAATTGGATAGATTTTAGGCAATATGCCTATTCAAGACCTAATAGGTCTGTCTGCACCTATGTGGGTTTAGGACACTCTATTTAGTTTCTATAATTTTTGGGTCTTCATTAATTTTGTTATATGTCAAATTAATATTTTTAAACCTTCATAATATGTTTACAATAATATCAACCCACCTTCTTGTCATTTAATCACTAACCCTGCAGTCTTTTATCTTGATAAGAGTGCCATCTATCTGAAATAGAATTGAGGGCACTTCCCCTATTACCCAAAAAAAATGAATGTATGAGAGGATTAATTACGTTATATGGAATTTTTTACTTATTTTAAATGTTTTTCAAACTCCTATCACCTCTAAAAACCTTAAAACCTAAGACACACTCACAAGGCATTAATTATGTGCAAATTTAGTGTGTTGACTACAAATTATGTGTTATAACCCATCCATGCTATATTTTCCATCTGATGAGAGTATCATAAAATTTCCCTAATAATTTGGAGTACTTTTTATAAATTTTCATCATTTAACCCTATCCAAAACCTTTTACTATATACCTTCTTCTCGACTAGACTAGATAAGGTTGATAAACTATGTATGGTGTTCTTGCTCAGAAAAACATGCCTGTAGGTGACACCTGAATGGTTAGATATTGTATATTTACATAATAATTTAATAAATTACTTATATATTTGAATTAATTTGGGTTAAATTCATTCTAAATGACCATGAGACAAGAATAGGATGCCTTATACTAATTCACTGTCACACTAAAGTCAAATTGTAGGTGAATTTTCTTGGATTAAAAGGACACCTATAGGATGTCATGTATAGTCCATTTACTATTTATGAATTATGTAAATCCTCATATCCCATTAAATGAG
>JARHVA010004645.1:730000-737500 GCA_037957365.1 Torreya grandis | reverse complement strand
TTTGCTAAGGAGTTAACTATAGTCCAAAAGTATTTGTGGATGAATTAGTAACAACTAAATCTTATTTAACTTGTTATTTTTCTTGTGCATCCTTAAATATCTATAATATTTTATCTACTTCAAGGGTTTCTTTATTTTTTGGAACTACTACATTATGACAATGCATGAACCATATCTAAGATATGAATTTTAGGGCACAAGGAACTTTAGACAATTCTCATAACTGAGTGTTCAAATTTTTTGTTGAGATATGAATTTCACTAAGGGTTATCATTGAAGCCTTTTTAAATTTTCCCTCATTAAGAAGATCTTCCTTGACTACTTTCTGAAGTTGGGATTTCAATTCATCTACAATATGTGTAGTATTCCCATATTCTTTGTATAAGTAGAGATTAATTTCATCTAAATTGGTGGAGATTAGCTTCAACTTCTCTTCACCCATGTCTCTATTTTATCTTATCTCTTCAATGGATCTAGTCAATATCTCTATTTTTTAAAGTATACACTCTACCCATTTATAGGAAGTATCATCTTCTTCTTTATTAAACATTCCTCTATACACCATCATTTTGTCCTTGATTATAATCATCTCCTTTATGTCCCCAATTATCTCTTACCATGATTTTAAATTGACAATGTGAGATTTGACCTATATGTATATGTATTACACTTATATATCAATGAGGCCATAAAATTTTGTGACTTCTTAGATATAGTTCATTCCATTTATGAGAGATTCATTTTCCCATGATTTTATATTTTTTCGATAGGTGTTATGTTTGTTAATTATATAAATAGCCTCTTTGCTTATTCCTATAAATTGTGTTAGAGCATCAATATATGGAGTTATAGGGGTTTAAACATGGTTAAGTAGATTGTTGAGATAGATCACCAATTGTTTGAGCTATCCTTTGAGTTTTTCCTGAGTCAACTCATCCCATTATTACTTCTTAATTATTCATTTAGTGGTTTCTCAGAGACTATGAACATCACTTTCCCATGTTACTTATCTGAGTGCTATCCTTGAGAGTATAATAAACCACTACCACTTATTATATTTATTTTTTAATGTTAGGTTTAATAATATCCAAAACTATGCACTTAAAGAATTAAATACCAATCTAGAGGTGGTATTTACTTTATTTGGTGTAGGTATTATTATGAGGTCATCTACCACATCAAAATTAAGTATTTCTACTTCAAATATTATTTTCATTTTCTATAACATTGGTTGTAACCACTAAAATAGAGGTCACTGAACGTGACCATATGGGTATGACATAGAGAAGGAGTGGCCTGATTTGGAGGAGGTATCTATGGAGATCTAAATGGATAATTTGGTTTCTCCTCCTTAATTCATTTCTATTGTATTATTACCTAAGATGAGTCCAAGTATTATTTCATGGTATTCTATATGATCAAGTTAAGATCACCAAGGACTTTAGTTGAAGACCATGAATTTATAGATTTATTAGATTACTTATTTTTACCCAATGCATGAATTTCTTTCGATTGCTTTCTTGACTATCTTTTGGGATGAGGATCTTCATCTCCACCATAATCAAAACTAGAGGACCTATATGTCTCAATCACTACATTAGCATTATTATTCTATAAGTGGATGGGGGATCCTACACCAAAGGATCTAGATCCTTTCTTTTTTTGGTACTTTTTTTGTTACTCTCACCAATTTATTATCCAAAAATTTCTTTGTGCAAGTCCATAATATTTGTGTTCTCCATTGTAGGTTATCTAGTTCTATGATTGACCATTTAATAGATGGCAAGGGTGAAACTAAAATTATATTTTAGTATTCTAGATAAATAATATATGTCTTATCATCTATCATTCTTTCTAGTACCCACTCATATGTAAATTACCTTATTTTATCAAGGGTCATTTGACTCCAGTCTCTTTGGACTACTTCAAACTCATCTTCATAATCAACTCAATAGTCCTCTAGGTAGGGATTATGCTCATAATATAATACTATGAAAAGATTCTACTTAACATATCTTATGGTGTCCATTGATTATCTACCATAATAGGTTTAGAGGGTGAAATTTTGAGATAACAAACTCTATGTCATTTGTATTGAACATTTTTTTCAAAATTAAAATGCCCAATGCAATAGGAAATGAAACACCTAGAATGTGTTTTTCTCTTGAATGGTTTTGAATAGTCAACAGTTGTTGGCATAACTCTATGATAATAATCTCATTATTTTCTACCCTTGGGAATCTTAATGGATGCCCTTCATAACTAACAACACAGATATATGTGAACTTTTGAAATTAGCTTTAGTATTTTCCATATTTGTTAACTAATTTAAATGCCTCACCTAAAATCTTCATTCCCTTATCTTATTCCAATGACTACACTAGTCTCATTTTAAATTCATCATCAACTCTAGTTTAGTGTTTGTTTCTTTGTTACAATGTGACCTAAGGGAAAATGTCAAGTACCTATGTTACCTATGTGATTGATCCATGTTGGGAAAATCGTTAATATACCATTTAACAGGCTAATCAATATACTAGATAGGATATCATAAAAATAACCTCAAGTAATTACATTTATAAATTGATCATACAAGTAATCATTAATTATTTCACCATAATTTATGAATTGTTTTTCACAAAAAATCACTTGCATTCAGAGAAACATCCAACAGTGGAAGGGCCTAATGTATTTTTTTCCTACTACCCATTTCAACAAGGTAACCATATATGAGATTTATTCTTTGAAATATACTCTATAAAGGGTCTTAGAGATCTGAGCAGGCCTCTCTCTCTCACTCACCCTTTGGATTCAATCAAGATTTATTGATAGTGTTTATTCATTTAGTGAGATTTTTATCCTAATGTGTCTCTCCATGTTTGATGTTGATACTAACAAAATCATCATAAAGATGAATCCTCATTATCATTATCATTATAAACCCATCTATATTTGCCATGAGGTGTCTAAATTTGACTTGATTTATCTTGTTTGGGAATTTTAGTATTTGGCAAATGCAAATTCTAGGTCTGAACACTACACAAAAGTGGGTAAAATGGATGCTTATGGTAAACCATTTTCTTCAAGGTGTTCAACCAATAATGTAAGGCTTTTATAATTTAATCTCTTATGAAAGTCCTCTAGATCTATATTCCTGATCTAAGAATTAGATATTTTTAGGATATCACAGTCTAAAGCCAGAAGTAGTTCATATACCATGTACTTGCACTTCATCTTGTTGGATTCTAGGTTTGAAAATGCTATCTAAAAATCAAGGTCAATAATATCCAATGAGTCTAGAAGTGAAAAATGTTAAATTAACTAGAAAAAATACAAAGTAGTGGACATATGACACCTTGATAATGAAGGGAAGAACTATTGAAATAGTGTTTTAGAGGAGGTTCAGTTAGCAATGCAGGGATGATAGTGCTTGTAGAGTTTATAGGAAAATTTTGGTAGAGCTTTCTCATAAAGGAGATAGGGGTAGAGAAAAATCACATTCTTTAGAGTTGAAATGATCAAATGAGTTAGATGCAGGGAATATATATATATATATTTTAAAATTCTATGATGGAAATCACACCATGATTTCATATACATGCATGTTGAAGGAGGATGGTAGGGCCATCTATCATGTCCTTCTAGGATCCATGAACACATATGCATAACTATCTTCATAGTCTACATCCCTGTGTCACCACAACTATAAAGGATATTGGTTTTATCCTTTGTGTCCCTCTAAAATGTGTAAACATGTATGTGTTACTTCCTTCATAGTTTGCATCATCATGTCTATGGATGATGGGGAAACCAACCATGTCCTTCATAGATATATAGGCATGGTTGGCATACAAATATTCTAAGTTAAAATATTTTTCTAAAATTTCAACTTTTCTCATTTGACCCACAAGGGATTATTCTTGTTTTAACTAATAAATGGAATTTGACATGATAATTTTAGCAAACAACACATTAAAACATATTAAATTACTTT
The DNA here is from genome assembly GCA_037957365.1 of Torreya grandis. Lineage (NCBI taxonomy): Eukaryota > Viridiplantae > Streptophyta > Pinopsida > Cupressales > Taxaceae > Torreya > Torreya grandis. The sequence continues at coordinate 733,506 of JARHVA010004645.1, read as the reverse complement.
ATATTTCATTGTAATTGAATGTCTCATTGAATCATGTAATTAATTAAAATTATTTCATATGTATTTTAAGAATAGTATTGATTATATGAAGCATTTACAACACATAAATAGTATGTGCATGATGTATATCATACCACCATATAAATATGTAATAGATACTTAGTAGTGTAATATTTTCATTATGAAATGATAATATCAAGTAACAAACATTTAATCAAATTCAAATAATGTCATGCAAGAATGTATAAATGCCTCATAAAAGTGACATTTAAGATGTCACAAAGAGTTATAACTCTTGAATAAATGTCATACATACTGACCAAAGGTTGAATAAAAGGGACATTCTAATATCACACAAACATATAAGGATAAATGCCACACATAATGCATGATGATGCCATATAATCAAGATGGTGTATTTTTAACATGCACAAGACCAAGCGCCACATATAATAGGCAAAGAATTGGAAGCATGTAATCTAACAAAAAAAGCATAAAAACCTAAAATTAGCATTTTTTTCATGTGTCTATGTATGATGTTAATTAATGGCGTATTCATCATGATACATGTAAATTATGAGTGAAAAAGAGAAATATATATTTTTCACAACTCAACATGGAAAAATAGGTTTTAGATAAATAAAACCTATAAAAGATCTTGTATAGAGCAAGGAGATGCCCCTAGTTGAGCAATATTTTTAGGTACAATGCTAGCCCAACATCAAAACCATGTACAAGTATGTATTAATATTTATAACTAATTTATATCTGAGTATGATTTATTTTTATGACCAATATCTATATAAAAATCCTTTGTGATTATTTTGTATCTGAAATCAAAGATGTAAAATGCACAGGGATAAGATTGAAATATAGGATAAGGACATAATGTGTGGTTGTCTGAATGGTGTGGATCTATCTTGATTAACCATATTTGATATTTTTTTATTAGGATAGTATCTTATATATGTATGAATAGGTTATGTCTCTATATAAATGTATCGTGTTTCACACTCAAATACATTATGAGAAGAATTTTGTGTTGAAAATGTAATGAAGTATGTTATGTACTAGACAAAAAATAGATGACATATGAAAAGATGTAATCCAACAATATTAAATTATTTATACATGATTCTTTTTATTATTTACAAATATTTTTATATTTTTTTACCTTTTAGCATATATGAATGTTTTTGAATTTCTCTAAATTTGAAAAGTAAATCCTACATAAGTGAAATGTTAATTTTTTTGGAAAAAAACATAGTGAGAAACACATTTTTTAAATGTAAGGAGGAGGATATTCAAACAACCCTCAATAAAGCATTAAATTAAAGTATTAAAAGGAATAAGTAAAGTGAAATACCCTCAATGTAGGTGTATATATAGCTTAGATGGTAGACATGGTCATGTAATATCATGTGAAAGTAGATATGTATAAGCAATGAAGTACAAATTAGAGATAAATCATGTATATATGTGTAATAATGATCAAATAAGTTGTAATTAAGGATGTGCATTGAAATATTGGTAATATATTTGTCTTTAATTATTTAAATTGGGTTGAAAAAGACAAGGGACTAAGTGCCCAAAAATCAAAATAGATCCAAGTTATAGAAGAAAATGGATTAGGTCTAGAAGAATAAGAAACAAAAATTAAGGGGAAAATAAGATACATACAATTAGGTATTATGAAAGGAATATAATAAAGTTCATTGGCCCAACCATGGGTCTACCCAATGATCTCATCAATATGATGATTATTTATGTATCTAACTCCTTGATAATAAGGATCAAGCTCTTGTGCCAAGTAATATGTGCTAAATGTAAAAGCTTATTAATCTAAAGAAGAACCATGTGTTTTAAACTAATAGTCTAAATCACTTCTTATATGTGTGTCTAAACCTTTATCCTCATACATGGGAGAATATGATATAACAAGTTATGATATTGTAATAGATAAGGACCTTGTAATGTGTCTCATTTTTTAATTTAAAGTAGATATCTTTCTCTTTCTATCCAAATCATAATTATAATATGTAATCATATTATTCTCAAGAATATATGGATAAAATAAAATGTATCCATGCTCATGACGATGTCAAGAAACTAAAATATGCTCATGCTCATAAGTAGGTACAAAAACTAATTTTTTAATATGATTATATAAATGTAAATCATGGTTTTAAATATGTTTAAGAGTTAAATTTGACACATTAAATACATTTAAATTCAATACTTTATCCCTGCATAAGCACAAAAAAGAGATCAAATTAAAAGGGGGGAACAAGGGACGTGGAAATGTTTGATCTATCCTTATATAATCTCTTATTGACTAAGTGTTTTCTACATTGCCAAAATGCCTTGTACTAATTTAGTTATCCCTTTAGGGAATATCATATGAAATTAACTAACAATGTTTGACTATAATTCTTGAAAAATTATAACCTTAACCTAAAATTAAAAAAATGTTAGACTTGTCCAAGGAATGTGGTATTGCAATAGAATTTTAATAATAGTCTTAACTCAAAGGATGATGTTTTTGAAATAATAAAACAAATGCTTTTGTTAGTGAGAGCTAGTAGATTCATGCCTAACCCTTGATGTGATTTTATAGGAAAATATTTTGAATATTTCCAATAATTAATCTATTGATTTATGTGGGAAACCCATTATGAAGCATGTCATTTTGAAAATATGATATTTATGTTATTATGGATAAGGTCGGAGTGCAACCTTATATTCCTAGTGTGATCTTGTCCAACATGAACATATGCTTATGAAACCAAAGTGACAATGAGGTATATGTTAAATATGGATGAATAGAGAAAAAAATATTGAACTCTAGAATATATGCACAATAATTGTAAGACTTTGAATGTTTTCTTAGAGATTGTGGGTTATCATAATGGAGAATTGACCAAGAAAGGGATAATTTTTAATAACAAGAATTTTAAAACTTTTACTGATTAAACATAAGTGTTTACACATAAAATTACCCTAAAACAAAGTGGCATATCTATAGTATGAGTTTTACAAACAAGTCTTGATTAGGTACTAATGTACAATATATATCCATGAAATTAAGAATGAAGAAAACCCATAGGAAAAAAACTCCCCCTCCCCAAAAAAAAGAGAGAGAAAAGAATAAATGAAGTAAGGAAGGACTTCATGTGGAGTCTCACCTAAGGATAACTTCCTTCACCCCACACAAATATCAATACTATATATTTTGCATGGATGGAAAGGATGTAAGGAACCATCTAAAAAGGTGGTAAGATATTCCCAAAAATAAAATGTTCTCCCCATAAATGTAACCTCCTTCTGAGTCCTACAAATAAGATTTCCCAAAAACACATCACTTGTATAAATATCAATGTGAATATCAAAGATAATACTCTATAAGATTCTACCAAGACCTTTATGAGTCTAACCCATAGTGTGAAGTATGAAAGATCCAAATCCAAGAGTATGTTTATCAAAGGAACCAAGCACATAAGTAGGTG